>PDLM01000014.1:154869-394135 GCA_003369665.1 Coleophoma cylindrospora
TGGGAGATTAATTTCACAGCGTTTGAAGCTTCGTCCAAGTTGGCACAGATCCCCAACATACTTGAGTTTGAGAGTTGATATTCTTTTCCACTGGGAAGCTGCAAATGGCATGCCGGTATTCGAAAGCTCCTGCGAGAAAACATGGCGTAGTCATGATCTTGGGGGGGGGGGGAGACTTTGCATGTTTGAATTGTTTCTAAAGGCCGTGATATGCTTTGGTTGTCATACAATGATAACCGAAGGAATTATGTACGGTATGAATTAATTGATGAAGTAGGAATTACTTCAAAAAGCTAGTTATGTCGTCAAATGTCTTGCATTCCATCTAGAAGAGGTGCTTCAGGCCCTCAATTGTTCCTCTGAACCCAACTACCTCATTTGCATCAATACCGAGTGCCTCAGGGGTGATGTGGTTCTCCTTCTCCTCCCAAGGATCGCAGAGCTCACCGTACTTGAACTGCAGCCCAAGCTCATAACCAGCAAGACCCCAGAGCGCCTTATACACCTCCATTGAACACTCGACAAAGATACATTTCTTGCCGGTGATCTCCGACCAGACATCGACCATCTGCTGGAAGGTCCACTTCTCCAGAGCTACGTTTGCGTACTTGCCAAAGCTGTGCGGTGCACTGGCAATGGATTGGCGGACCCAGATACCGGGGTTGACTGTCATATCACCAGACAGCAAGATCTTGGCATCTGCCTTGGTAGGAACCATCTGGATGTACTGGCCATTTTGAGGCTGTCGTATTGTCAATTCATTATTTTCGAATTACAAGTGTGTCGATGACTTACGTATTCAATGGGTCGAAGGAATGGGAAGAAAGCCATATTCTGTGGGTAATAACCCAAGTATAGGTATGTCGTCTTAGCAGCCAACTCTGGGAGTTCCTTCTGTATGCGCTCATCCACATTGGCCTTGTAGTCCATCTGTGGCAAAACAGGTCAGCTCTGGTGTTCAAAATAGCTCGTGGTGCTAGTTTATCTCCAGAGCTGGTCGAGAAGAATCACCGGCTTCTGGAAGCCGCAGATGGCGTGAAAGTCACCAGTGGAAGTCTCCTCTAATACGTACATGTGGTGTTACATGCTCTCCGTTGAAATCCCGCTTCGCACTGGGCGTCGTCGACCAGATATAATGCTCTAGGGTAGGTGTTTGAGCGGCAGCACGAGCGAGCTTCATGCCATGCTCTTCTTCAATGACGCCGGCCTCATCTTGGGATTTGCCAGAGAACAGATGCTCCCACCAGTTCGTTACTGCAAACACAGCATTGACACCCTTGAAACATCAGCATTATGGCATGCAAAAGAGCGCGGGGTCGATTTTTCTAAGCAAGAGAACCCAAAAGCCTACCTCAAATGCTTTGACCAAGGATGCTTCATCATCGAAGCTGGCCTGCACCACCTCTACTCCCTCGGCAGCAAGTTTCTTAGAAGCATCACTCTCGAGGTTTCTGGTAATGGCTCGGACTTTCCACCCGGGAGTTTTCTTCATGACATTGACGACACCACCACCCTGGGAGCCGGTGGCTCCGGTCACAGCAATGATCTTGGACATTGTAATGGGAGATGTTCAGTAGAGTATGGTATAAACTGTCAGTGGTTGCACATGGCAAAACAAATGGTAAGAGGAAAGCCCAGAGGCATCCTCAGTCTGGCTTGCTGCATATCGCAACTGAGCGCCCTACGCTTGGGAAAAACGTGGCCCAGACCTCGGCGGGGTGATGTTAATGAGCCGATACCATATCAAAGTTGGGCTCTGCTAAGAGGGGTTCAATCCAGTGCATTGTGGACAACCCGTCGAGCTTCACAACAGCCCAAATCCCTGTTTCCTTCCATCGTGGGCCGATAATGCACATCGGATACATTACTCCGAAAGGATTTCTACTGGGGCGGGGCATCGTCAGCCAGTGACCACTGCCCACATATTTTCTTCGCAGTGGACCGACCCTCTGTAGCCGAACGGCATGGGCCCGTTTTAGCGGCGGCTGCCCCTGTCGTTCCACCGCGGATATACCCTAAGTGCTGTGCCCCCTCCGTGAGTGGTGTGCTTTTCGTCTTTGGAATGCCGATCTGCACCATTATCCTATAAGCCAATAGTTGTGCCACATGCAGGTGTCAACGGTGCTGCTGTCCCAATACAGTAAGTAGTACAGTGCAATAGAGGGGTCGGTTCCAGCTCCGGCTACAGTCACATTGCGGATACCTGAATTCATATACAGGGTCCTCCATTGTAGAAGACCAAGGCCCAGATTGTCTCCTACCTGGGCCGAGAAAGTGACGCCTTGGGTTGCATACGGAGTACCATATTTCCACGAAAAGTAACGATTTACTCTACCGTGTCCTAAAGCGGTGTCACTTTCCCAAACGCGTGATGCATTCGTATGGATATTTGGAATGCTTTTATGTCATAGATACCGGGGGAACAAAGGGACAAAACACCTTGGAGGAATCATACTATGTACCTCTACGGGAAGCCTATATTATAGATTCGTGGACAGACGCAATAACGACACGAGGACAATACTCCTCGGACATCACTACTTAGAGGTGTGCAGTTTCTCTTATAATTTTTTATTGTAGGTCATTCAACTCAGTACATCATTAAGCATTGCTTGGTGGCCCTTGGAGGGCATTTGACAGCTCACTTCGCTCTCCATGCATCATCGCAAACCAAGGCTCGTAAGCCTTGGTGTTTCTTTCCGATACGTCACCTCCCTTGTACTCTGGCGCTTCATACCAGAAGTGCTTGTCGTGAGCTGTCTCGAGTGCTTCTCCAGTTCTCTGGTTGGCTTCATCGTTGAGGTAGACATCATAAGCAGAGATCAGACATGACTTTAACGTCAAGCTAGCAAGGCATTAGTTTAGGTTCGCAACAGGAGCTTGGAAACATACTGTCCGGGCTCGAAAGCCGTAGTGAAGTCTGGCATGGCTGGCGTATCAACTGCACCCGGCAGGACAACATTGATGGTGATGCCCTCCTTGGTCAACAGTAGCGGTGCCATGGAACGGGCCCATTGCACAACGGCCGCCTTCACTGCGCAGTACTCGGGGAATGTTGGGCATGGGTGAATACCGATCATGCTACCCGTGATGATGATCTTTCCGCCGGGAACTTTATTGTGTCGCATGAAGTGGGTTGCAAGGACTGTGCCATATACCACTCCCTTCCAGTCAATCTCGGTGCAAGTGAGGTCGGGCTCGGGGGGAGTCTCGGTGACGGGCGCATTGCGACGGCTGAAGTTATAGATGCTGCCCATGTCTACTCGGCCGGCATTGGGGATGAGAACATCGAGGCGGGACCACTTGTTCCAGACGGCTTGGAACATTTTCGTTTGGGAGGCATAGTTGGCGACATCGCATTCGACAAACATGGCCGTCTCTCCGCTTGCATCGATCTCCTTGGCGATGGCCTCACCAAGCTCAGCTCTACGGCCTGTTATGGCGACCTTGTAGCCGAGGCTGTGAAGGTGCTTGACCAGGTCATGACCGATACCACTCTGTCACGGATGTCAATATCGCTGCAACAAGACTTTGGTTGGAACTGACAAACCGTTGAGCCTGTAACAATGGCTACCTTCTGCTCTACAGATCCCATCTTGGCGATTGCTTTCAGGTTTCTCCTTGGCTTAAATGGCGGGATGTTTAAGGAGCGATCTGCCAACAAACTTATAGACTCGAACTTTGTGAATGTGCTGTATGAGATATTCGAGGAAACGAAATGACAGGTCCTCCCTCTGTGCACATGGTTGGAGCTACGCCGGTATTAAGCGGTGGCATCGGTAATGTGGCATGGTGAACGTGTCCAGCACAACACCTCGTGCATGTCGACTTCTGGACGGCTCCGACCATAAGGAATACAATATAGAGTAGTATGGCTTGCTCTCTGTTTGCTTCGGCCAATAATACAGCATTATGAACTAAACCTTCAAGGTTATCCCAGTCATCGATTAGCGGTCCGAATCGGTCCTGGTGACAATAGTGACCGCCCGGAGCAACGTATGTTCAAGTACCTCGTACGTGTTTCCGTAGATCCCAAGTTCGCCGAGCCAAACTGTGTTCAGGGCTCACCTCTGATCCATCAGTGGGCGAGAAATATTCCGATTCGGGATAGGGACGAAATACCCATGAGTCCCTTGTCCTGGTTCTACCTCTCGCTTCTCGTGGAATACAATCAGCCGAGATCTGGTTCGGCATGGGCCAATTCCACAGGCTCATTGAGCAGAGGCTCTACTTCGCAAAGAAGGCTGATCGTGGTAAGATCCGCTATGATGATTGCGCATTGGAGAAAAGTACCGGAGGGAGAAAGGGAAATCATCGCGCCCGAAAGATTTGTGAGTGGTGGCGCGACACACGTGTGGAGTTGCTGAGCGGGTCTCATTTTATCGCTGCCACTCTTGAGAAGCATTCGATGATGCGGGCCCACGCTGACTATCATTCATCACACTCCGGCACAGCAGCCGCGCCTCCGTCGGTACGACACTGTGCCATACTGTACTGTATATCCGTACAATAAGTCCACTCTGGTCTTCTCGGCACAGTATTATACGGCATACCAAAACCACAATGATCTTCGTTAATTACGTTGTCAGATGTACAATACGCCGGCCCCCAACGGACAAAATAATAGCTCGGGCATAAGTGGCATCAAACCCCTGTCCCCAAAACAAGCGTCCTATGTACTCCTCGTAATGCATAGTAAATCAGCTCATCGTCGTTCTGGTGACATGTATCGATGGATCCGTCGCACGATGATTCGTTCAAGGGTGCAATCCAATTGGCTCTATAGCCTCTTCTGCTCCTACTATTGTACCTCAAACACTATGCGAGCATTTGCCTGCTGCCCGAACGATAGCCTTCTTTCTATATCCTCCAGTCAGTGGTTCTGGAGTCTGGATAGAGTCGTTTGCCCGATCAGCCCCACTAGCTGACATTGTGCTGTACCTGCGCCGGACGATGGGGCATGGTACATTGTAGATTAGCTCGTGGATTTCTGAGCCTGTCTTGATTTCTGGGAGCTTCCCTTCATCGAACATCCATTTGAAGATGACTTGCTTCGTGTATCTAGTGCAGATCTCGCCATGGTAGTGGATGTCACGCTTCAGCTTAATACGCGTACCGAGTATCATCCATTGTACGAGTTCTTACCGTACTCCTCATCCATCGCCGGAACTGTTCCGAATTCCAGGAGCTGGGTAGCTGACTAGGATCAGGGAAGTGCGACATGGGATTCCAATGGTCCCCGATTATGCGCATACTACTATTGTATGCATCGACCCTTCGTTGATTTGCTGCGTATCGGTGGCACGAATGGAAAGCCTTGCTCATCCAGGTTGTTTGGCGGCATTTGAAGAGTTTGGAAACTTAGTGGAGTCTCTATATTAAAATCTCTCAAGGAACGGCCTGTACAATATCGTAAGAGGCTGATCTGGGTTGAATAACTTTGGCACTTTAAGTAAGGATGCACACTGCCGCTACGAATCCACTCTTCACTGTGCATATACTAAGTACGGCGTAGTGATTTGTGCCTGGTATGCATATTTGCGTTTGGTTTTGGATTATCTTGATAACCTCCCCCTTTTCCCTCATTGTAAGGTGGCGATGTAGAAGTTTTCCACCAAATCCTAGACCAAGATCAGCTTCCCCGGTGTCGTGAACGAGACAATTGACCCACACTCATCGTGGGTGAAGAGAGGAGCTGGGGTTTATAACATGCAAAGAGTACCAGTTCGCCTCGTTCTATGCAGTTGTTGATTTTCTTTCCTACCCACAACCACCGGATCGCCAAAGGGACACCAGCACAGACAGCATGCCCACCACGACGACCTACGAATGGCCGATCCCTATTGAAAACTCGGGCCAGATAGGGGCACTCACTGCTTCTTCTCTGTGCATTTTCCTCTCGTCGGTGTTTGTGTTTTTGCGCTTGTTTGCCAAAAAGTTAATGGGCAGGACGTTGGACTGGAGCGATTATTGCATTGTGGCGGCTTGGGTATGCTGAATTATCCCTTCAGATTTCGAAAATGCCAATCTCATGATGCTAAAATTTTGCGCAGTGTTTCAGCACGGCGCTGCATATCGACGATTTATTAATGGTTTGCGTAGGTGGGTTTGGATTCCATGTTACAGATATTGTGACAAGATTTGGCAGCAGTGTTTTGCTATGTTTCTACAAGGTAATTGACTCCGATCCTAAGTGATCTCAGATGACGGACTAAGGAATCTTCCCAGGGAATCACGGCCTTCCCCATCCTGTGGAATGCCTGTGTCTGCTTCAGCAAGTTGTCTGTGCTTCTCATGTACACCGCCATTATACCGATCCGAGCTCTCGTCCTCCCAGCTAGATTCATTGGCCTTTTTATCATCCTGTGGAATACAAGCTCCATTGTTGCCGCCTTTGCACTTTGCCAACCTTTCTCTTACAACTGGGATCAAACTGGCGAGGGGCACTGTGGCAGCCAACCGAGATATTACTTGTGGCTGGGTATCATTAACGTTATTACTGATGTTGCCATTCTTGCCCTTCCAATGCCATTCATCTACAATCTCCAGATGCGACTGGGAAGGAAGCTACTGCTCCTTGGAATGTTTAGCATCGGGATCATGTGAGAAACAGTCCCTTCAGTTACATCTTGATATCTGAGCTGACTTATCTACTATTAGTACCTGTGGTATTACTATATATCGCCAAACGATGATACCCCACTTAGTTTTCACGGATATGACATACTCTGGTTTACTTGCGACAGTGTTATCTGGTGTTGAGCCAACCGTCGCCATAATTTTGGCCTGCGTTCCATTCCTCCGACCGTTGTTCGGCAAAGGTGCAAGTACCGATGATACTTCTTATAATCTTTCGGACGGAGCAACTGGTGGGTTTTCTAAGAAGGCAGCAGTAAGCAGTGAGGCTCGACCATTCGAAGAGCTCGACGATGATTCCTCCGAAATCCAACTACGACCCATTGATGAGCCAAATGCCCAAGTAGTAGCATACTCGGAACACATGAGCACGAGTCCTCGAGACAAATCGACTAAGTCTCAATTTATCACCGTTCAGACACAGTGGCAGGTTAATTACAAGCAAGGGGAAAGAAATCATACATAAAACTGGAATTGAGAAATAAAAAAAGAAGAGTTTATATCAAAATGACTCCCTTTACATAAAGTCTATATTACCGTCTGATTATACAGCTGTAAGATTCTTCCTGGTCCCGCTACGTTGATAGTTGAATCATGAATTCTTCCCGTACCTGCGGTCTCCCTCCTTCCCAATATTTCGTTATATCCATGTCGATATTCTTTTTAGTGACTGGTTTCTCCAAAGCTATATAAGCTTATGTTCTTTTGAATTCATTCTTTTTAAGGTTTTGACTATATTCCACTACTGCTTAACGTGGAAAGATTTTGGAAAGTATATTCGAAGCAAGGTATCTTCACGTAAAAGTTATGTCCAAACTTTTGTGCTTGCTTCATGATAAAGTTGTGCAAACGTTTATGCGTGCTTTATGATAAAATTGTGCATAACATGTATGCTCTATTTAGAGATGGTACATGTTGTGTAATTCTACGAGTTCCACTCGGTGCATACTCTATATTTAACATAAATATACCTGAAATTCGTGTCGAGCATTTTGGTAAGTTAGTGTCTGCATAAGGGCCGGTGGTTAAATTCCCTTGGTGGTGTTCCATCTACAACACATTGACTCATAGCAAAAGCTACTGCTTCGAGCTGATTGCCTCTGGAAGCCATGTTTTCACTGCCCCAATCGTGTCATCCGGTTAAGTATTGAAAATGAGTCTCAATTTGGGAGATTTCTCTCGCACGGTATTGACGAGAGATTCGAAAAGGGGTGTGAGCTGTCTATTTGCACGTATCCAAATTCCTCTGCATCAGATCAGTCATCTAAGCCTATCTCGCGCTGAGCCAACAAAGCTACTTCCATGCACACCCCAAATCATTCCTTTGCTTCAAGCAAATTTTTAATCCCTCAATACTCTCGTCATGTGCGTGGTCTAGGAATTGATAATCTAAGTCAGCATCTTTGAATTGTTTTTCGTCGCGCGCTAAAGCATCTTTGACACTTGCGGTCATGTCTTTCGCCTTGTCTACGCCAACAAGTGAGTCGTACTGGTCTCATGCTATGCCAATGAGGAGGAAGCAGAGAGGCATGATGGGCAAGTCAAAATGAAAACGTTCTACCAATTGGTTGAATATTAGATTGGTTAAAGTTGCAAGGAACTGAGTGTGTTCGGAGTTCGCCCAGTGACAGTACCAAAAGATGCTGATATAAATACGAGTCAAGCTCTCTGTGTATACGGAAATCTGTCACGGTAAGTCTTCATCCTCTTTGAACTATTTGATACCCACAGAGAAATACAGTGTCCAAGTACAAATCGACCAGGGTGTCCCCAAAACTCGACAAGTTAGCGCTTCCCAAACCCCGAATACCCAGTCTTCTCGAAGCCAAGTTCCTTTTAATGATGTTCCTTTACATGACCTCTATGGCAAGCTCTCACGCTGGATCTATCTCGCCTCTACTCCATGTTCCTGGCCAGGATACTGTTCCCGTAATGCTCATCATGCTCATCTTTACAATGATTCTGCTAACGACAGGCATGATGGCCCAAAATAGCATCATTTGGATAAATCCTGATTTATTCGCCTCGGAATTTCTATGGATGAGTGCTTCACCGCGCTGACTTTACAACAGGGACAAACCTGAGGGCTGTACGAATTCACGAACTGTTGAAGAATATAAGCAAGCGCGGGTAATTCGGCATGGCTGAAAACTGGGAAACATCCAATAATCCACGAAAGAGACATCTGTCAGAATCCTATAATGGAACGACTGTCGATGTTCCATTCACCTGTGCCATGATGCTTGGGTTATAACTTCCTAGAGGAGTAAGCGACAGCATCAAGTGAGCTACGAGCTTCCCGAAAAATGCATTAGGAAGCTACAAACGACGCAAATACTGTTTATGAAAGTGGGAAGATTTGCGTATTCGTGCAGATCAACGGACGTTATGCATTCGGCAACACTGATCTGGGAAGCCGAAGGACATTGTCCTCGATCTTGATAGGCCTTTACTCAAAGATCACGTCAGTCTCTCCTTCTCCGCAGCATTTCTCCTCGCGGCCCATGAAATCAGGGAATAGTTCGGGAATTATCCCAGATCTTCCCCAGATCCGCCCTCCTCCCCACGTTTGCTGCTCTAATGTTGCCAAAAGCTTGCCCGCTTTGTGGGGATAGGACTTATTTAATAGCACTCGCCGGCCATGGACAATTCTGTTGTTGAAGAGTATCTTCTTTAAAGCTTTTCTTATTACCTATACCAGCGCCTTTTTCTACAATTTCCAGTTCTGCAAATCCCATGATGCAGTTATCATCTCACTTCAAAATGCGGTCATGGTTTGGCCGGGGAAAGTCGCTTCAAATGGCTGTCAGTGGTTGTTGTCTTCTCGCCTTCACGCTTTTTGGGTACGATCAAGGTGTATTCGGAGGCATCCTGCAGAACCAAAATTGGCTTGATCAATTCGGCAATCCTGACGCTACCATCACCGGAATTATTGTCAGTTCTTATAATCTGGGCTGTTTACTAGGCTGTTGTAGTAAGTGGCCGCGGGGGTATCCCGACTCCTGTAATGTGGTAAAATTCAAATATACTGACATTTCATAAGTCAATTTCGTTATTGGTAATCCGCTTGGTAGAAGAAAGGTCATATGGCTTGCCGCTTCAACTATTATTGTCGGCGCTATACTACAAGCCAGTGCATATTCTCTTGCCCACTTGATCATTGGAAGAATTATCACCGGCATGGGAACTGGGCTAGATACATCTACAGTTCCGATGTATCAGTCTGAGCTCTGCCAAGCTCATATGCGAGGAAGGCTTGTTTCTGCCGAAGTTCTCTTTGTTGGTGTGGGCATCACCATTGCCTAGTAAGTTCTGGGCTTCTCGCAGATAGTACAAATCTCGAGCTGACCCATATTGAAGTTGGTTTGATTTTGGGATGTCTTTTACGTCCGGATCTATTGCATGGCGTCTCCCCCTCGCAATGCAAATTATCTTCGCGGTTTTTGTCATCGTTCTCGTGTTCGGTCTCCCAGAATCTCCACGATGGCTGTACAATCACGACCGAGCAGAGGAAGCTGTGCAAGTGCTCTGTACGGTCTATGACAAGTCCTCTAGCGATGATTTGATCGTTCACGAGACTAGTCAGATCATAGAGGCTATTGAACTCGAAGAGCGGAATGGGAAATTCCAGTGGCGCAATATATTGAAAAAAGATTCCGTGCACACCGGGCGTCGTATACTTCTCGCATGGGGTGTACAATTTATGAATCAAGCGGGAGGGGTGAATCTTGTGGTATATTATATACCTTGTATGTATGCTCCTCGGTGTCATATCAGTTGCTAACACATATACTTAAGCTGTACTCGTGCAAAATGTTGGCATGAGTGCACAACTGGCACAGATACTTGGCGGCTGTATCAACATGATGTTCATGTTTGGCTCACTGATTCCCTCGTTCTTCCTTGACCGTATGGGGCGTCGCAAGACAATGTTCTGGGGATGTGCCGGCTTGGGAATTTCCATGATGATGATCTCAATTCTTCTTAGTATCAAGCGAGCATCCACCGCGTCTGCGTCGGTGGCCTTCTTTTTCACATACATGCTCATCTTTGGGGCCAGTGTGAACTGCGTTCCATGGGTTTACGTTCCTGAGATTCTACCCCTCGAAGCCCGCGCCAAAGGCACGGCAGTAGGAATCAGTAGTAACTGGCTTTGGAACTTCACCATCGTAATGATAACACCCGTTCTCATCAGCCGTCTACAGTGGAAGGCATATCTTATCTTCATGGCTACCAATGTATTTTTTGCCAGCCCGTTCCTTTCAGAGATAGCGCTGACAATTATATAGTTTGCATTCATCCCGGTCTTTTATTTTTTCTACCCAGAGACCAGCAACAAGACACTCGAAGATATTGATTTTCTGTTTATGGATGGCGCTGCAGATTCCCTTCCCCAATTGCGGAAATCTGGCCCCAAACTCGATATAGAGAAGGGTGAAGTGCAGGAGATAGAGTAGATTTACCGAGGACTTGAGGCAGCAAACCTCTCAGAAAAGTCTTCTTCTCTATTCCCGCTCGTGGCTGATTGTACATCACTGCGTCCGGTACCTGACTCAATCATCCAAGAACTGGCTAGTTATCACTGCTAGCATCGCTCTCATCTTCATCATCGTCGTCCTCATCGCCATCATCTTCAACCCCATCTTCATTTGCCTGCTTCTCGCCGACAATATTGTCGGTCGAAATCTTGTTTTCTGCTTCATCCTCTTCGTCAGTATCGTCATCTCCGTTGTCACTCTCGACTACAGTAGCGGTATCATCAACGGGACTGGGCGTTCGATCCACTGGTTTCTCACTATCTTCAGTCTTGTTTATTTCATACTCAATACCAGTGTCTTGGAATGGATGACCAGGATGCAGAGTATCCCTCGAGCGGTAGCACTTGAAGCATAAACAGAAATCGAGGCAGGTTTGACAAACAAAATATGTCCCCCAGAGTGCCTAGATTTTTATGTAAGTAGTTTCACTCATAGAAGAGGATATCAAGACATTGGGAGTTGGACAGTGTACCTACCAGCAAGCAAGCGTCACAGAATCCACCACCCACATCATGTGCTTTCTTCGACATGTGGAATCTCTCATCCCATACTTCTTCCTTGCCATCTTCACGTTGACGTGTTTTGTCCTTGGGTGTGAGCACACTAACAATTTGGTCGCTTACTCCATGATATCTTGCAATCTTGACGGCCGACCATTCTCTATCAAGGCCCGACCCTCTGATCCATGGATCTGCCCCACGTGAGAGGAGCAAATTTATGACTTCGAGCTGGTTATCAGTCCTTGTACCCCATCTATCGCAAACTCTTGCAGCCCAAAGCAGAGGGGTCCAATTGTCAATGTCAGGAATATCCACAGTCCCGCCTGAGAGGTCGAGGATACGCTCGACGACATCAACTCGTCCACTGATAACGGCGTAATGTAGTGGTGTTCTGCCTAATTTATCCACAGGCGTCAAGTCTTCTCCGGCATCAAGTAGCAGCTGAATATGTTCCACAGTACGTAGACAAGCAAGATGAATGGGCCGACGTCTCATCTCATCCTCCATGTCGAAGGAAGCACTTTTTTCAAGTAGATACTTGGACATTTCCAACGTCCCCTTCAAAAAGGTTACACTCAAAGCGCATCCGAATTGTCCTCCATATACGTTCACATCAGCCTTAGTTTCCTCTAGAAGATACTTAAGAATTTGATTCTTCTTGGCTGTCTCATCTTCAGTACTTGCGTCTCGAAAGTAAGCAGACTGCAACGGAGTTCCAGGAACTCCAGGACTTAGCAGGTTCACATCTGCTCCGCCTTCAATGAGGATCTTTACGATCTCCAGGGTTCCCCATTGGCAGGCCATGTGTAGAGGTCCACCCCACTTGCCATTAGGGATATCGATGACTGCCTTTTTAGAGATCAGATATTTCAAAACGTCGATATTGTTCATCAACACCGCCCGCCCAAGTGGAGTGACGCCTTCTTTGGTAGGAGACTCAATGGGGGCCCCGGCATTTACGAGAAGCCTGACTAAAGATACTGGTGTCCTCCGTAAGATACTCCCAAGCGCAGTGTATCCAGTATCATCGCGCATGTCCAAAGGTGGACTATATTCAAGTAGCATTCTCAGACAATCCTCGGCCTCTTTTTCATCTACCGTCCGCGTAATTGGATACTGAAGTGGAAAGGTATTGTTCTTTGCTCTGTGATTGATATTTGCTCCTGCCTCGAGCAGCAGCCTTAAGACAAGAGCTTGGCCTTTGATGACGGCCATATCAAGCGCGGTGTGGCCATCATCAGGGTCAGTTGTTACCTGTATTTCTAAATCGGCTTTGTGCTCAATATACACCTTGACAACTTCAGAATAGCCCCACTTCGAGGCTAGATATAATGGAGTACCACCCTCCGAGAGGTGGTTGATATTAGCTCCATTCGAAACGAGTAAACGAGTGACGTCTAGGAAGTCATAGGCCATGTGGAGAGCTTGCCATTCTGCAGACCCAGATTGATTCGGGTCCGCGCCGGCTTTGAGGAGAAGTTCCACCATTGCATAATCGTTATTTCGCGCTGCTAGATAAATGGGTGGAAACTCCAGGGAGCCGGCGCGATTGACGTCGGCGCCTCTGTTCGCGAGAAGACTTGCTACGTCTTTGAAGCCTCGGGATGCAGCTCGTGAAAGAGCGGAATAACCGCTTGGTTCTGTCGTCTCGTCGATATTGCTCCCCCTATCTAGAAAAAGCTCAACTAACTCGACATTGTTTCGTTCTACCGCCCTCATAAGAATTGGCCAAGCACCGCCGTGCTTATAATTGGGGTCTGCACCTATGTCTAAGAGATGTCGAATAACGTCAATGTCGCCCTTGTCTACAGCGTATGACAGTGCTATACCGTATTGGTCAGCGGTGTATGTAGATGGCCCATGGTGATGTAAGAGCAGTCGACAACATTCAGCGTAGCCTCCTTTGGCAGCAATAACAAGCGGTATATCTGGGCCCTCTCCATAATTTCTCTTTGCACCACTTTCAAGTAAGATTTTAATTACTTCATGGTTAGCACAAGAACACGCGTCTTGAAGTGCCGTATATTCGCTTCCATATTCCAAATCAGCTCCAGCGTCAATCAGTAGCTTGACGACACTGTCATGGCCAAAGGTAGACGCAAGTTGGAGTACGCTCGTGTTAAACTTGGTCTTGGCGTCAATATCTGCTTTGTTATCGAGCAGTATTTGAACAACGCTTGTGTGATTATGCCGTGCAGATAAATGGAGCGGACTTTGTTGGAGTAGCGAGTCGGGGGTATTAACATCAACTCCTGACTCAACGAGAAGAGACACCACTGATGCCAGACCAAGCCAAGACGCCCTTCCAATAAGATCTGGGGGAAAGTCAAAGTTTGGTTCCAAAGCCAGTGCGTGTTTGATGAGTTCCATCAATAAAGCTTCGTCCCCATATGAAGCTGCAGCAGTAAGTGCTTCCCTTAACGACGATGAATCGAGCTTTTTAACATTCAGCAGGAATCGGAGATTCTGAAAGTTGCCAAACCGAGCTGCTTCAACTAGTGCCGGTGAAATATCCGCTGCAAGATTGCTGAGCCGCTTTTCGTCTATTATGTGCTGGCTAACAAGAGTATCCGGTCCATAACCGCAAATGATAGACAGGGGTGACTTCAATCGAGTCTCTGAACGGACAACAGGATTGAGGAAGCTCCAATATGCATCACCCCAGCTGCAAACAGCGTCTTCGTCATTATAAAATGCCCTCACAGCTTGGGTCGCAAGGTCACAAGCTTTCACTCCTACTAGTAGACTCGAAACTGCGATCTTGAAGTGAACTGGCCAGAACTGGGTAGCGTAAGAAAAGCCGTCCAGACGAGAGTCAAATAGTGGCGAACTTTTAGAATCCTCCAATAGCTCAAAATCTCTTTTTCGCTGCTCAGAACTTGGCTCAGAGAGCAAGTGCAGGCAATCACGAACGATCTCGCTATGAGCAGTTGCTAAATCTTCGTACTTGTACCAGGCTTGATCTTCTGATCTATTCGACAGAAGGAAGATATCGGGTAGAAGCCCGGGAACAAGGTAAGCTTCGTTTCCATGAATGAAGAAGAGGTTGCAGAAAGTGTGTTCAAGTTCGCCGCGGATGTCCGTAAGAGCACTATCGTTTGGGTCTAACTCGTCTGCGTTATCGCGATGAAAAAATGTCTGGAGTTCCCAAAATGTTAAAGGTCTCAAGGCGAAGACGATCCATGCAATCAGTCTTTTTGCCCCAGGTCTCTTGGTCTTTTCAACCGAGTCAAGGATTGCAGCTACAATTTCTTCAGGAGTACTCTGTATTAGAAAGTCCAGCTGTTCTTGCACCGCCAGTCTCGTTGCCAAGGGGTCAACGTGCGTAAGCCAAGTGACGACCATTTTCTGCATCTCAGGTTGCGATTGGTATCGAGAAAGAAGCTCGTTCAGCTTTTCCTCGAAAAATCGAAAAACTGAGCGGGCTTGAATAATCTGCAAAGTAACAAGACTCGAGTCAGAAGGTTGATTATCCACAGCAGGATTTTCCTTCGATTCAGAATCGATGTTGATGCTAGGAAACCCAGTCAAAGCATCTTGAAGCTCCTTTCCTCCCGTGCTAGTGATGACTATCTTGTACTGCTCTTCTGAACACTTTATCATGCGCAAAAGAGCAGTCAAGAACCAAGTTTTGGCCTCGTCCGAGGTTAAGTCCAGACCACCGATAACAAAAGTGATTTTATCCAATAATTTTGTAGTACGAAAACCCTCAAAGAGTAAATGTGCGTCTTGGGTGCTCCAGCTACGATAAAACACCAGTCGCTTGAACATGTAGACTGCCCCATCTGTCATGTCATCATAATGGCTCAAAATCTGGGCTAGAAAAGTATTCAACATTGCTTTGATGGTGTTGTAACGAGAATCATGTTCTCGGAATTCAAAGTAAAGTACCGCATGGGAGCTCTTGGTAAAGTCTATGTTTGACTCAAGTCGATAGAATATATACCTGGATACCTCGGTGAGAGTTTTGGTACCATAAACGTGTAAGAGGGGACTCTTTTTCTGAGCCTGCCATTGAACAAAGGTTTCATTCTTGTCAACCCACTGGATTGGGCTTTTCGAAAAGTTTTCCGTAAGTGGTAGGATCGGAGACGCTTGAGATTGTATTATGGGTAGATATTGCCTAATATCTTCTCTAAGATCCAATGCTACAATGGGTATAGATGAGCCTAGGTGAAGAAAGCGGTTAGAATATACTTACGATATGGGTCGTTTCCAATGACATCGGTAATGGTCGCGGTATATGTTGCTACATTCTTCACAAGGTTGTCATGTGAGAGCCATTTTCCGGATCGACTTTCAAAGGAAACATTGAAGGTTACTGTGTATTGGTCAAAGATCTACATTATCGAGTTAGCTTTGACGTTGGCTTCAACCAGAGAATTTGCTGATTTTCAAAAGACCTACCTTTTCTGCTGGATCTTCTAGCAGTGAATACAGATTGAATATGACTGGCCGAATCAGCATCTTTGAATCAATGAACAAGCCATTGATCTCGGCGATGGTCTCGGCGAAGCCTTTGACAACTTGTAAAGGAGGAATCTGTGTTTTATCTGACGCTTTGAAGAGAAGCCGGACAAGCATATCCTCCATACTTTGGATGCTGATAGACCTATGTGGAGTTGCAAAGAATATCTACAGTAATCAGCAACGAAGTCTAGGCTAGGATTTGTCCAAGAGCATACCAGAGAAGCCGTCAAATCGTTGATGCTCCTGCGCTTCTGAGGGTCTAGACCAGCAATTATCAAGGCCTATATATAGAAATATGTTATCAAATTGCACCAGGAAATAGAATTGAAGCCTACCTGTTTTACAATCGTGCCGCCAATGTCGTGAGCAAGAAATATCAAAGGTCGTTCTTTTTTCTGCGTGATTTAGTAAAGATCCAATCGGCAAATCCTCTTCACACACCTCTGATTCTTTATCTCTCAGGTCGGATAGCTGTGACAGGAGCTTGCACGCCTCGTTCCTGATACCATTCCTCGTGTAAATGGCGCCAGAACGCTCATAACCAACATATCCGTAAGTCATAATCCTAACCTCTTTAGATGCGAACAATACATCCTTCAACCAAGTGCCTTTTTCAGAAGTACTTTCCCATACGCTGGAATTGCCATTCAGGCCGTGGAGTGCAACGACACTTGGTTGCCATTAGAATATAAAAACGCTACAATTCAACACTGACACCGCATACTCACTCATAGTCTGGCGAAGCACTCGATGAATTTTCATGTACAATCAACCCCAATTTTTTGTCAGGTGGTGCAGCCTGCTGACTCGCCTTTTCCCCCACTGCATCATCCTCTACAACTGCGGCCTGATTCTCAGACATGGCAAATGACGACACAACAAGCTGAGGTGAGTTGTGTTCGCACCACGCGAATTAAACTACAGAATATCGAGCTGCTACTCTTCCCGGAACGGAGTATGTCAAGGCTCGCTGTGGAAATTATGGGGGAGAATAAAGATAGCCGCCACCCTGAGCAGCGGCATACATGAGCTATGCAAATAAGGCAACAGGACGAGCCATTTTTGCAGGGTATAATTGCTCATCTCAGCCGCAGTGCGGGTGACTGTGGTAGAACGGGTCGATGCCCAATCACCACCCCCTTGCAATATTGCCCGGTTATGGCTGATGCATAGCACCCCTGGAGGTGCAGATGCAACAACGTATTAGGTAGGGTCGCATAAGATTCCCCCTCACAGTCAGTCCGCACCACCTCGAGATTCTAAAAACTCGTCGTTCCGTCAAGACGTTTACGGTCCATTAGCACCGATTGTGGCTTCTGTTACTCGTCGACTTCTGTTAACGACTACTATTTACTTGCTTAAATTCCATCCGCTTGCTGTTTGAAGGGGCGCGTTTTTTCTTCCTACTGATTCAAAATGGCAGATCTTATCAACGAAGACGCAATGGCAACGGAAATGGTGCCCGATGACGACCTTCCATCCTTCGATATTGATATGTTTCCCATAGGTGACGACAGCGCATTTCGCACTCAGAATGATCCATCCGCACCTTATCAGCGAAGCGACGTTATAAAACGCAAAGGCGCCGTTGATATTCGATGTAACTGTGTCGATATCGTGCATGGGAGATTTGACAGCAGTGCGTATGCTACGCTTCTGGTGTTGCAGTTCAGGTTCGATCCAAGGAAACGTGCCAGGCGTATTGCTAGTGCGCATATTACCCTTAACTTTTCCGGGGCCACCCCAGACAAACCAAGACCCGAGGTATATGCTATCTCGCTGGATGGGAGTTTCCACATGGCGCAGACATCACAACACCAGGAAATTGTCAAAGGAGGAGAGGCACGACTGGGAACCAGTATTATTCCAGGAGTATCCGTCGATGGAGGCTTCAAATGGGAGAAAATGACAAGCGCCTGTGTGACCGATACTACGAGGGTTATAGGCTCAATCGATAGAATCGGATACAACTATGGGCCGGATAATTGTGTATCGTGGGATCTCCTCGAAAACGAGACTCGAAAAACTGGAGTGCCTGCCTTAATGCGGGCTGGGGTTCTGCTGAAGCGGAAGAACAACGAGACTTTTAAATGCACGGTGAAGATCAAAGCAGAAGCGGACTTTCGCAGCAATCTGGAGACTATATTTGGCTCGACACCAAAAGTTGATCCTATACTGTTCGACCCCACGATGCCGCCCACAAACAGATTGATGAAGTACAACACCGAGGACATGGAGGACTTAGATCTCGGATCCGTTAGCGATGTGACTTTCATGAATGTGCTCGACGGAACTATGAAAACCACGTAATAAGTTATTTAAGCTCGTCTCGAACAGACAAGGCTATACGTCAGGCAGGCAGTTTAGCATCCAGCGGATACATAAATGATGGAAATGTGTAAATGCGATTTGCGCCGGCTTCGGAGTTCCTTTCTACTTTAGGAAAATGGGATCCCCCCCCCCCTGGGGGCCAAAAGTGGCGAGATTTATGGAAATGAGTTGTTAGCTGCCGATGCAGAGTAATGGTTGAAACTCAAACTATAATAGAACTGCGCACCGCATTCCTGTAGTGCTTATTCGTACAGCATGCACTGTCGTTCAGCCCTGAAATTATCACATTTTGTGGTCGCTCCTCCCGCAGGATCCAGGTCAGCTTGACCAATCAAGCCCTAGATTGCTGACAAGGTTGTCGCCGCCCAGGCTGAGAAGTACTTTATCGAGAAGAATTCGATCACGGGATGGAACAACCTGGTCTCAACTCTGAACAAGGAGGGTAGACGTGATTTCTCATCGTGTGTAAGCAGAGGATATGATACAAACTACAGTGAAGCGCTGGAGAAAGCATATCGTGCGCTTGATCTATACCCATTGATTTAATTTGTCTTTGGTGTCAAGATGGCACCGCAACCTCCCAGCATGGCAGACTTGCCGCCACATATGATTGGACCACCAAAGTCCTCTGAGGCAAATCGACACCTTCTCCGGAGGCCAACAGGAGACAAAGACCGGAATCCCGAGTCTGAAGACGAAGATGAGGAGGTCGAAGATGATGATGACGACGACGACGAGAATGGCCAATCCTCACCTGAAGACCCCACGAAGTCTGCTTTCAGCCAAATATTAGCAAGCGTCAAGGCCAAGGAGTTAAAACTAGGAAAGAGCGATGACCGCAAAGCTTTTTTCAACAAGTATGGTTCGTACTTGGAAGGGCATATTGATGATAATAAGAACTTGCTCCATGTTCTTGCATATGAGGCCTCCTTTAACAGTTCCGTGAAATCCCTGATCGGACGCCTTGCGAAACGGTCGCCTTCCATATTTCCTATGCTTGTAGGAGCGCTGGACGATAACGAAAGAACCCCACTTTATGTTGCCATCACGAAGAAGAATATAAAACTTGTATCATGCCTGTGCGAGAACTTACCATCTATCGATGACGTTTTGAGGAAGGAATGCGACCGTTCAGAAACATGTCTGCATGCCGCGATCCGACTCAAGCTCCCCGCTGAGATAATCATCTCTTTGGTATCAAAAGCCTCTGAGAACACTCTTTGCAAAAAAGACAGTAAAGGTCGAACGCCGCTTCATTTGGCTGTCGAATATGAAAAGTGCTCTAGCTCGCAGCTTGGGGTTGTCCAGGCACTTATCAAACAAGGCGACTCTGCGCTGGACGAAGAAACGAATGGTCCCGATTATTTCTCCGTATTTCGATATCATGAATATACGCGTGATAAGTTCTTGAAGCAGAAAAATCGAAAGGCGCCGTCGAGACCAAACGAAATGTCCAACCTGAGGCCAGCAACAGGTACGGCTGATCAGAAGCTAGAAGCACAACCTGTCTTGAAGAAACCAACGGAAGAGAATCGTACCGCGTTGAAGGAAGAGATGAAGACAAAAGATGGACCTGTGGACAAGAATCAGCCTGTGGCAAATTCGAAAGAACCACGTCTCCAGATGACCCCGGCAGTAGCCCTTAGCAATGATATAGTTCTAGGGGCCATTGGTCCAGAGCGTAGGGGAGAAGTTGATACAAGGAAGAACCAGACGGAAGAGCTTGTGACCAAGGAGAGTGCAGACTTGATCAGAGATGAAATCAAGTTGCACTATCTACGGACTAGACGGCCTGAGATTGCTACAACGAGGCTATATGGGAAGAATTTAGAAGGTATGCAGACTACCTTTGCCTCACACTGATCACAGAGAAAAATAGCTGACATAAAAACTGGGTAGATACTACAATCTGTTTCGAATATGCTGGTGCGCCAACAAAGGTCGATTCTGACGACTTCAAGGAAAGCTTTCGAAACGTCAAATTTGATACCATACTTCAATACGTCGCATTTCCAAATGTGGAAGTACATCCAAAACCCGCTTTATCAAAGTCCGGTGGAGATGCGATTGAGGTTTCTGGTCGAGGCCGCACTGACATGATCTTTTTCTTCGAGTGGCTCCGAATAGAGAAAGGCGTCAAGCGCATTCTCAAAGTGATCGTTGATGATTTACAGGATCCTGCTCATAGTGATGAGGCGATCGAGACAGCTCTAGAGGGGTTTGATGTTGAGGTATTGGAGTGGCGGAAAGTGGACCTTTGCCCAGAAACCATTTGCAATTCGAGCGATAAGTTACGAGAGGTATACTTAAGCTGGAGCGGCAATAATGCGATGCTTCGCGCATGGAGTGAGCCTGATGGGTTGAAAAAGCTAGAGAGCCTGACGAAAGTGCATCTGCACGTCAAGCAAGTGAGCCGCAAGTCAATCCTTTCGTGAAATGCCTTGAACTAAACATCCACAGGATCTAGAAACTAGCATCCGTACTACCAGGAACATTAATAACTTTTGTGAGCGACTCAAAACTCCAGTTCCAATCGAATATTGCGGAACCTCGACTGTGGCACCATCTGTGGCTTCTGAAGTGTCCGAGGCTACCGCCAGGAAAATCGAAGTGTCTCGGATTGAACGGGGTCGTACCGAACAGCTTGTCGCCGGCAATCCTGCGAGTCTTCCAGAAAAGCCAGAGCTAACGCTTTCCCCTCACCGATGGCTTGACTGCATGGATGGGTTTGCAGATGCAATCCAAAACGTTTGGAAAGCAGCGGTGAAAGGCAAACCCTCCCAGTCCGGTGATATAAATGAACTTCGCAGGCCAGTAGAAGTTGCTCTGATTGACGATGGCGTGGATGTGTATCATGAACCACTCCGGGGGAAGATATCCAGCGGGAAAAGTTTCGATTATGGAGACCGGGGAGAGAACCGAATGCGGCCTTACTGGGTCTCGGAGAGAGGCCATGGCACGGTTATGGCCAACATGATCTGTCGCGTCTGTCCGATGGTCAATGTATATGCCATCCGGCTTGAGACTCAATATGACGGGAAGGACCCGAAGCCTCGAATTGTAGCACGAAGTGCTGCAGAGGCTATCGACGCAGCCGTGGACCGGCAGGTTCAGATCATATCTATGTCGTGGACCATCAAGCAGCCGGAGAAGCAGAAAGATAAGGAGAAGTTTGATGCGGCTATGCGACGAGCTGTGGCGGCAGGGATTCTGATCTTCTGTTCCGCGGGCGATGCTGGTGCTCACCAAGACTCTGACTATCCTGCATCGTGCAGCCCCAACAAGGTCATCAGAATTGGAGCGGCGAAAGCCAACGGGAATGCTTGGGAATGGGTCGGCAGTCTCAACAACTTGGACTTCATCACGCCGGGCCACGAAGTCGTGCAGCGTAAGTCTGAGGATGTTCTTATGCAGCACTTTCAGCCACAAACTGGATCATCGGTCGCAACTGCCTTGGCCGTTGGGTTGGCCGCTTTGATTATTTCGTGTGTGAAATTAGGTGCCCTTCACACGCAGAGTGTGGGGGTATCGCCGACGGCTGTGACAATGAAGGACCTGGTTGAGGTGAAGCAGCATAAGAACATGAAAGCTGCGTTTGATGCTGTCGGTACGAGCCGGGAGAGCAACAACAAATTCATCGAGGTATGGAGGTTGTTTGAGAAGGCGGCAAAGGACATCCAGCCACCATTGGAGAAGGAGAAGAGACTTGGAATTGTGGCTGACCTGGCGCGTAATTTTGTACGAACATCTCGATGATCTCCACTACCAAATGCTTCTCGCCGCTAGATTCCATCTATTCCTGAAAGCGTCATTGTCACCATGTTGTATGTACCTGACCCTGTCAGCGACGCGATGGTTGTTGTAACACGAATTGGTTTCTGGAACGTTGCGACGAAAGTGATCAAGTAGAGGTATGCTGTGTTATATTTAGTGCTTAGTACCTGAGGACAAAACAGAACATATACAGTTGAATACAAACAAGCTAAAGGCAAAACGAAGCGAGGACTGACAGATTATGTTCATGTTTTCCCTGTTACATCACATACTTAAGCTCAGCTCATGGTTATGGCTTTCTAGTCCAAGCCTCGAAGGCGAAGGTTACAGTGTTATGAATGAATGAAAAGGGACGGATGAAGAAAGCAATAGAGGTCACAGTACCTACCTTATTGAGTGAAAGTAAAGACTGCCAACAGGCCCATGTATGGAGGTCACGTGTAAAGTCACATGGCAATCGGAATTCAATCTTCAAGGTACCTTAGAATCTTAAGTGTCATAGCCGTATCTACATAATACCGTCCCTGCTTTCCGTTGATATAGTTGTTCGATCGAGTGATTGAAACGACCCACTGCTGTAGTTTTATGGTCATGTGATTGTACGTCACATCAAGTGGAGGTCTGACCATGAGAAGATGTAAAAAGAGTAATCAACTGGCCTCCTCAGGATTCCTTTTCATCTGCTCTTACTATCATATCAGTCCACCTCATACACGCACCCCTCTTTTTTGTGATATACAAAACACTGTACTCTAGAAAGACAACTCGCAAAGAAAGCACCCGCCAAACAGGGCTTTGTTTGGTAACCGGTCTTGCTGGGGTACCAACTCGGCCCTAGCCAAAAAGGTGATCACGGCCATGAAAGCTAGTAAAGGGACGTAATGGCCCAGATCGACTGCCTGTACCAAAACAAGTTGTTATCAAAAGCTCACAATTGAAGGTGAAAGATCGTCAGGAAGGGTTACAGTGGTCCCATAGTGGACTAGTGCTGGTTGGCTGTCGCTCCTACTAGTATAGGACTGCAGTCCTCTCTCATCGTCATGGCCCTCAGTTCATAAGACGATAGGCCACTTCTGTATTCCGCACCTCTATAAGGAGGATATATTCTCATGTTCCTTTGGGAGGTAGGAGGATTGGGCTGCGAAACGCAGTCTTGTCGCTTGCATGAAAGTTAAATGACGATGCTGTCGAGACGGGCTAGATTCCTTGATTGCCCCCGCAACACCCCACTACTACGCAATATCCAACCACATCTTAGATAATTTCTCCATTTTCTGCCCATAAAAGGACAGAGCTCCATTGTCGCTTTTTGGACGTCGAGCATCAACCTCCCGCGTCCTACCAATCCCACACGTTCGCCCTCTCCCGAAGCCCACGTCGCACGAATAGGAGGATACACTCTATTGGTTGCGTTGGTCCTCGACTTCATGTCGCTCTCCGCAATTAGCCATGAGAACCCGCTGGGAGGAACCAACCACTCCTCTCGCGGCTTGAAGAGCAAATCCGGATCAAACATGGCCGTCCTGGATGTCACCCAGGACCTGTCGGCTCAGATCCGGGCCCAGATGCGGGCCACGCCCCATGCACTGGCTCTGGAGGACGAGACGTCAACCTGGACTTACGCTGAGCTGGATGACCAGGTCGCGGCCCTGGCCGAGCGTCTCCGTGCTCATGGCGTCAGTCGGGATCGTTTGGTGGGGGTCCTTCTGGGCCGGAGCGCTGACTACGTGATTGCATGTCTGGCAGCACTCCGAGCCGGCGGCGCATTTCTCGTGTTGGAGTTGGCTTACCCTCCCGGTTTGCTCGCCGATGTCATAGATGATGCCGAACCCGTGGTGGTGGTGACCAAGACAGCCCAAGTCGGCCAGATCAAGTCGGATATCCCACTGATTATCCTCGACGAAGAGCCCAAGACTAGTAGCAGTACCAATGGCAGCAGCAATCATGCCCAGGCCGATGCTCATACCAATGGCCATTCTAAAGCCCACCCATCAAATGGCGCTGATCACGTGAACGGCCATCTTCAAGAAGACGGGCCAAATTCCTTGCCAGCCGACGATGACCTTGACCGGTTGGCCTTTGTGTCATACTCATCCGGCACTACGGGCCGTCCCAAGGGAATCGCAAATCCACATCGGGCGCCGGTTCTTTCGTACGATCTGAGGTTCCGACTCAGTGACCTTCAGCCCGGTGATCGTGTTGCGTGCAATGTCTTCTTTATATGGGAAATACTGCGTCCACTCCTGCGAGGAGCCACTGTCGTCGCTGTCCCGGATGACGCGAGTTACGACCCATTGGCACTAGTTCACCTACTATCGAGTCGGCGCATCACCGAGACCCTGATGACACCTACACTTCTGGCCGCTATTCTTTCACGAAACTCAAAGGTTGGCACTTTACTGCCACACTTGCGAACGTTATGGCTGAACGGGGAGGTTGTTACCACTGATCTTGCCCGTCGAGCAATCAAGGCACTTCCAACAACGCGTCTGCTTAACTGCTATAGTGCAAGTGAGACTCATGAGATTGCATGTGGCGATATTCGCGACATCCTCATTCAAGATGCCCTTTACTGTCCAGTTGGACCGCCAATGGATCCCGAGCATACGTATATCTTAGATGAGAGTGGACAGCGGGTTGAGGCGGGCGTAAGTGGTGAATTATTCGTCGGTGGAGCTCTTCTGGCTCGCGGCTATCTGAATCTCCCTGAGACGACTGCCAAAGCATTCACGCCGGATCCATTTAGTGCTGTGGAAGGTGCTCGCATGTATAGGACGGGAGACTTGGCACGAATGCTCCCTTCTGGTATCCTTGAAATCACAGGTCGTGTTGGTGCGATGATCAAAATACGAGGTTATTCTATTGTCCCCGCCAAAGTTGAGAGTGCTATCGTAGAGCATCTGGCGGTAAGTCACTGCGTGGTCATCGCCCATGGGGATGGGCTTGAACGACAGTTAGTCGCATATATTGTGCGTGACAAGGAAGAACCGGGAGATCGTACGATTCTCAATATCGATGAATCTGGATACAGTCCAATGGCACGACGAACCCTCTCGACATGTCTTGCACAATATATGATTCCCGCTTTGTGGGTCGAACTTGACGAGTTACCCACACATGAAGTATCTGGGAAGGCTGATCTCAAACGCTTGCCGTCGCCCTCGAAAGCTCAGTCACGAAATACCGCCGTTGCCAAAGATACAACGACGGGGCGCAATGTAGAAGTCACGTTGGAGGGAATCGCACAAATGTGGGCAGCATCATTAAATACACCGGCCAGTGCTGTTACCAAAGAACATGACTTCTTCGACCTGGGTGGACACTCATTGACCCTTGCCGATCTCGCTAATCGTCTGTCAAGGACTTATGGCTTTCCCGTTCCTCTTGCTCGTCTGGTTGTGAATCCAACACTTGAAGGCCACTTGGAAGCTGTCTGTTCTGCTCGTGATGGGCACACTGCAGCAGTACAAGCAGATTTGCCTGCGATTTTGCGCGCTGATTCTGTTCTTTCTGAGGATATTCAACCATTGGGTGTTCCCATGTGCTCACTTGGTGACGCAAACACAGTTCTCCTGACTGGTACGACTGGTTTCTTGGGTGCCTTTCTGCTTAGCGACATTCTTGAAAGCACATCTGCCCGTGTTATTTGTCTTGTGCGATTTAATGACCCTTCCGAAGACGACCATTCAATGGCAGTATCGAGACTGCGAAGGAATCTTCTGGATCTTGGTTTGTGGCACGACTCTATCCTCGACCGTATTGAAATACTTCCCGGAAATCTAGCTCAAGCACACCTTGGTCTGTCCCAAGATGCTTTCGACGAGCTTGCGAGTCGTGTGCAAGTCATTGTTCATGCAGGTGCAACTGTCAACCTTGTGTATCCTTACGCAGCTTTGCGGAGTCCCAACGTGGGTGGCACCAGAGAAATCCTCCGTTTGGCATCCCAAAGTGGTGCAACGCTGCAGTATATTTCTACGAACGGTGTGTTGCCACCATCTAGCGGTGATGGTTGGTCTGAAGATGACATGATTGATGTCGATGCCGTACCGGAAAAGATAGTTGACGGCTATGGCCAAACAAAGTGGGTGGCTGAACAACTGATCCATGAGGCTGGTCGGCGGGGAATGCCAGTCAAGATTTTACGACTTGGTACCATCAGCGGTCACAGTACTTCAGGTTCGACCAATGCCTACGATCTTCTCACTGCCTTGATTGTAGAGTCATTGCATCTTGGTTACGCCCCTGACATCGAAGGTTGGCGAGCGGAGATGACACCAGTCGACTTTGCCAGCAAAGCCATCACTACCCTTGCAACTCATACTCACAGCGATCAACGTGTATACCACATCGGCGATTCCAGCCCCGTCAATACCAGCGTGATCTTCGATGATCTTGATAAGCTTGGTTACCCGACAAAAAGAGTCGGATGGGATGAATGGGTTGAGCTCTGGACCGAGAAACGAGGCTCTGTTAAAGTTGGCAGCGGCGCATTTACAGTTGACATCCTCCGTGGTGGTATGCCCGAGGTCGACTTTCTGAAGTACATAAGCGTGCTTAATGATGCCAAAACCAAGCCTGCACTCGTTGGTCTTCCAAGACCAAAGATTGACATTCGATTACTTGAGACATACGCTCGACACTGGTTTGGTAGAGGCTGGTTACCTCGACCACCTTCACGACAAAACGGGTCCAGTACTTCTGCAATTCAAATTGAGAAAGGACCATTGAGCGGACGTGTGGCTGTTATCACTGGAGCGTCATCTGGGATTGGCGCTGCAGTTGCTGAAGCTCTAGCAAGAGAAGGTGCACACATAGCTCTTGCTGCACGGCGTACCGATGCTCTTGAAGTGGTCAAGAGCAAGCTTCCAAACCGCGGGGGTAAAGTGCTTATCCAAAAAACGGATGTCACCAAAAGAGATGACGTGGAGTCACTTATGCGGACTACTAGTGAAAAGCTTGGTCCAGTGGATATCCTCGTGTCCTGCGCTGGTGTCATGTATTTCACCATGATGGCCAACGTGCAAGTTGAGGAATGGGACCGCACCGTTGATGTCAACTGTAAAGGACTCTTGCATTGCCTCTCAACCACCGTACCTGGTATGCTCTCGCGCGGAAGCGGTCACATCGTCGCCATCTCCTCAGATGCTGGACGGAAAGTGTTCCCCGGCCTGGGCGTATACTCAGCCAGTAAATTCTTTGTCGAAGCCACGCTACAAGCCCTGCGGGTTGAGACGGCAGGTACGGGACTTCGCGTTACAAGCGTGCAACCTGGAAACACCGCGACGGAGCTGCTAGGCATGTCCACGGATGCTGAGGCCATCAAGAAATATGGGGAACCGACTGGAGCCAAGGTCTTAGATGCGAAAGACGTTGCGGATTCGATCATCTATGCACTGCGTCAGCCCCTGCATGTTGCGGTGAATGAAATCCTCATCGAGCCAAGGGATGAGCCGATTTGAGAATTAGATACCCATGGCAGTGACAATTATGCGCGGGCTCAGTATTACGTTTCCAAAAAATTTCCCATTGTTAGAACTTTAGATCAGAGATATGTTAGACTTTAATATACACCAGTCAGAAGCGATAGTATCCTCAGGACCTTTGCATGATTCAAGCAAAGACTACAAATCATAGTCAATGCAAATCGATATGATTGGAAGATCTCGTTCATTACCACGCCGTTGATGGTCTAATCGTACCAGTACCCTACTTGGCTTTAAAATCAGGGCCGATTCCACAATCAAGAAAGACAGCCGACAACAAAATCAAGCCATACTCCAACCACCCTTGATGCTTCCTCTATTAGATAACCATGTCATAGACCAAGTCTATTGTCCTACCACCACGTATGGAGGCTACAGAACTTTATCATTGTCAGTGAGCCACCCTCCCTCAGCTACTATCCGTTTCCAAGCCACTGACTACTCACTGAGATGCTCAGCCCGGCCCAGTAGTTAATTATGCGTTTAGAACAGCCGATTCCTGTCGCAGGGAAGCAGAATTTGTCGTATGTCATGATACAGCGTGTATGCCATAATCTTATCCGAACCATTTAAGACAATGCCCCCCGAATACTGAGCGCGCAGAGTACATGTATGATGGTTCCAACACTGGCACCTGCAGCCATCCCCCAGTCCCTCTTTCCAAGACCAATTACAACATCAACGGCTTGGATGAGGGCGGCGGTGTAAAGCAGAGTTGCAACTGCTGTCCCGTGAAACCAAAATGGTAGCACGCCAACGACAATGCCGAACGGGATGGCACGAACCGCATACATGCGTGCGTAGAACACCTCGCCAGGTTCCACCTGGGTCGAGCCGGAAAGACTCGATGGGTTGAATAAAGCGATTCCAGACGCCACCGCCGAAGCAGCGGCGGCTATCACGTTGAAGATGATGATGACGATGGACATGTTGGAAGCAGAGGATGTCGAGGAAAGGGGACTGTCGTCGTCGCGGGCAACGTGGTCAGTCAGTGCGGGCGAAGGCCGGGTCGGGGAAATCGCCAGTCTATAAGCACCTCACGATATCCACATCACATCGCCTTGGTCGCCGGCACAGCCACGGGCGCATAGCAGCACCACACCGTGCGCAGTATTGTCGTTGTCATCGAACATACGATGCTCGTGATTTTCGAGGTCGCACATGCGAAGACTTATGTTGACAAGACGGAAAGTTTATCGCCCGTCTTATCGCCTTGCAGACAGCCCCCAAATATGCGCTTCTCAAAATGGGCAACAGCACGCTCGGCCGGATCAGTCAGCGCCTGGTCAGCAGGTTGGCTGCCTTTACTGTTGTCCAATCTGAATTCGAGAAATCCCTTGCCTTGAGTGGATTGCTTTTTCCCACCATGACCCTCCAGCTTCGTGTAGGGCAGCTTCGTGTAGGGCTGAGCAACTGGCACTACCGGGGGTGGGACGAGGCTGTGCTTTCCTTTCATCATACAGCAATCGTCATTCTTGTCCTTTGGTGTTGTGCCTTCTTGTATCTGTTCCTCTCATCGTCATTATTCCTGTCATTGCTTAACTCTATTGCTTTGGTTTCCTAATATTGGCTTTGGAACCCGATCGAGTACAAGGCAGACACGCAGCGTAGCATGAAGTTGCCAAGCATCTCGACTTCATACAATCTACTTCTGGACTCCGGCCGCATCAAGCCCGACCTTCGTCGTCCTTTCCAAAGGTAGCTGTGCCAAAACAATTTGCGACAGTAACTGGAAGAGACAGTGGCCAACCTATAGTGAGGCCGACCATGACGACTTCACAGCCTTTTGGAGCTGATATTACGGAGGTCGCAAAATATCATCAAGTGCCGGCCGCTTTTCCATCAGAAGCTTCGTCGCTGCCCTCAGCACTGCCAGCCAATGTATGTAACAGATATGAAGCGCCAGCACCTCGTCCGTATGGCATTTACTCCAATGGACTACAGCCACCTTCAACCTTTTTCCCTCAAGCGCAGAGCTCAATTGAAGCTCAAAAAAATGTTTTGCCATGCCCAGCATCGACTTCAGATCCGGCGGAACTCGGCTTTCCAATATCGCAGGGCTACGATACGACCGGGCAGACAGCACCACCCGGAATGAAACCAAGGGTTACTGCCACGCTATGGGAGGACGAGGGTTCTCTGTGTTTCCAAGTGGAGGCTAAGGGCAATTGTGTTGCAAGGCGAGAAGGTAAGCAGGAGCCTATTGGTTGATATAATCAGTGCCTCGCCTTATTGGAATCTAGATAATCATATGATAAACGGCACAAAGCTCCTTAACGTTGCCGGAATGACCAGAGGACGGCGAGATGGGATACTCAAGTTAGAAAAGATCAGGCATATAGTGAAAATTGGACCTATGAACCTCAAAGGAGTTTGGTGAGTCGAGCTGAGCAATTGAGTACAGCTGACGACGGCGGCTGATGATGTCAAGGATACCATTTGAAAGAGCACTCGACTTTGCCAACCAAGAGAGAATTACTGACCTTCTCTACCCTCTATTCGTCCACAATATTGGAGCGCTTGTATACCACCCAAACAACCAAAGTCGCACGAATGCCGTCATGGCTGCTGCTGAGAGGAGGAAGCAGGAGCAAAATCAGATACGGAATTTACGTCCACCAATCCAAGATTCACTTGGCCCACAGCACACTCTTCCTCCGTACCCAAGCATAGGCCGAGCTCACATTTCCCAAAAACACACCTTTCCCACACCACCGACGAGCGCCAGTAGCATCATGGGTACGAGTGATTCCGGTGAAAGTTTAGGGTGTGGTTCCCAGGCCAAGGATAACTGGGGGGGAAATCCCTTGAATACTGACAGGCACTTGGAGAACATTCGGACACTGCCGAAGACTCCAGATATCACTCCACCTTCTACTCCACCGACTATCCAGTCCCCAGTCAATCTTGAACATGAAAATATCCACCGCCCGATAAATAGATTGGCACCTTTTATAAACGAGCCAGACACGCGGCGGAAGCATGGGATAAAGGAAATCCAAAAGGTCCTCGAGTCCTCTCTTAAACTGTGCTCAGAAAGTGCAAGCAGCTCAAAAGAGCCACAGAGAAAGCGGCAAAAAATCATACACAATACGAATTTCAGTTTAAACTGGGACCTGAAGCGATTCGTCAAGGAGCAATGTGAAGGGGGGGATATACGCAAGTTAAGCTCTGTCATAGTACTAACTGGCTCTGCAGCCTGTGCACAAGCCACGACCATTCGGGAATATCTCCAGCAAAACTGGCCAGTGACAGGTACCAGATATTTAGAGCTATTACAGGAGGCGTTTAGTTGTACAACAGCGTCATTGGAAGGTAAGCCAACCTTTCATTACTCGCCTCAAAGAAGCAGATATGCCACGTAGCTGCGTCAATCATTGGACGCACGAAACTCTACCATCCGCGCTTAATAAACACAGCCATTACAAATTCAGAGAGATACGAAGAAAGCTCAACCCGGTGGCTTAATTGCTACAGCATATGATATTTGGCTGGTTTAGTGCCACGCTCCCATATCAACCCACAAGTGGAAGTATGAATACTCTCTACAAAGGAACTAGTCGGCAAGAGACTTTCTGCCTCGTCACCATTCTCTTGTGCAATCGAATTACGCATAATTTTTGTAATACTTCTACACAGTGCTGACTCGATTTAGACTGGCATAGCTCTGTATCAATAACGTTTTTGTCTGATCAAAAAATCTCAATGAAAGTTAATGGTTCCGGAGAATTTGTTATAGAACTTGCACAGCAGTTTGCTTGGCTTGCCACTGCACTTCGTACAACTCACACTGGCCAAGTTGGGCTCTGTCATGCTGTGATAACCGATATCACTCGGAATTCGAAATCCACACAATTGCAAACTTGTACTTTTGAGATCAATACCTCTATGGAAAACCTACAGTCCAATGAAAGCAGTTGCTGGCACGAACTCTTCTTCAATCCTGTCATTGCATGTGGGTTCCCCATACCTAGACGCAACGACGAAAAAGGACTCGAGGTTCCCATTCATATGATGACTGCTTTATGCGGAGCAAGTCATGCAATCGAATACGAAGGCGGAATCGTTATCAAGGGCTTCTCTAGCATGCTAGTACCTCTGAAGCGTTCTGCTTCGGGTGATTCAATTCAATGGCATCTCATTCGGAACGAAGATGAGTCACGACTTCCGTATTGGGAGGTCGACAAGCGCTGCCCAGGACGAGCGTTGGTGGACAGCGTAGACATGGCATCACTTGCTTCAACCCGTGCTTTTCTCGGCTGGTGGGGAACTACCACAACTCATCTAGGTACAGACGACGCAAATTACCATAACCTGTCTTGGTCTGCAATACGAGAACCGCAGAGGCCGGCTACCTTTTCCGGTGGAACACTCGGCTTCCAAAACCTTGGTACAGGAGAAATAAGTTTCTCCGTCGGGCCTAAAGATGGCAAACTACACGTTTCACGTAGTGGACCGTATCAAAGAATCATTAAGCATGCGTCTAACACTCCTGTTATTCTTTATGATTCTGATGAGAAGAGGAGCTGGTTGGTGCCATCTTCCGCTGTGATTGCACATATTGCACGCACCAGACACTTCAGGGAGCCATTCTTCGTCGAGGAAATGCCTGTGTCACTAATCTCTGCCGACCCACGTTTAAATGTCTATGAGTCTGCGGAGCAGACTCTGTTGATCAATTCAGGTACGAAATTAGCGTCTGGGTATCTGGGTGTTGGGGATTTCTTTTTCAGAGACCTAGTCCTAGGCATATGGAGCTTACTTGAGAACTTGATGGACAAAGATATCAAGAAGGAAACAACCGCAGATCCAACCATACATGCCACGCTACGGAAAAGCCTCCGAGGGTGGGAGTTCATGGACTTGGTGGAGGAGCGATCCCCTATTCGACTGAAAGAAACCCACCTGGAAAAAAGCAGTGGGGGCTGGATCGATCTCTCCCAGGACATCAATGCTGTTGTCTTATTCGCCAGCGGGTTTGAAGATATTATCAAGCCAGCTGAGGAGGCGGAATTATGTCACAAATGGAAGAGGGTCCCGAAGGGAAAAGACTATCTCACTGCAGCTGTACCTCTGCTTGATCGACTCTTCGAACAAGCTGGCTCGCGTCTGACCAGAAAACACCTGACCTCCACATACCTCCAATGGCATCGCGGACCCAGATTGTTTGAGTCCTGCCCCAGTTATGCAAAATTCGAATGCGGATGTGATAGGATCCAGCAGATCTGCCACGAAAGCGCCTTGGCATTTGGAAAGGTCATTCCGCCTGGGCCTTTGCAAGAGCAAGGAGCCATAATCTTTGGTCAGGCCAACTTTCTAGGAAACAATAGTAGCAGACTGCAGACCAAAAAGGCACAGCTTTATAGTCAGGCTAACATCCCTTTGCTTGTGGAAACAAAGGATTGCCAAGATATGCTTAACACAGGTGCTTCTTTGAGAATGGCTAATAATTCGGGAGATTCTCTATTATCAGGTGGCACATTGGCAGCAATATCAACTCCTGAATCTAGCTCATCTACAACCTTTGAAACTTCATATTACCATAGTCTGGACTCAGCTGGTTCGGCAACTACTGCACCCACTTCGGGTGTAGATACCGACTCTGAAAACGAGGAGCCGCAAACACCTACCGTACCAGAACCTCTTCAATGCACATATGCATACAGTCAGAGACAGACTACGTCTCTGAAACGAGTTCGCAACGCTCAAGATTCTCTTTCATATGAGCAAGTACACGGGCGACAGCACAAACAATATACAGAACCATCTCGGGCATCTACCCATCTTCTGGATAATAACACAAGCGAATCCGACGAAAGAATATTAGAAGCCAATACTTTTGCCAGTCACTCGCGTTTGTCCCCCAGTCATTGTGGCAAGAAAGTAATATCTCTTCGTGGAAAGCCAACATGGAGTGGCACCGGGATGGCAGAATTAGCAGGAAAATCAGCAGATCGTCCTCTTACGAGTTCAGCGCTCTTGCCTGTTCATTCTTCTAGTAAGAGAAGGTTATCACGTGCGACAAGGGCCGTTAAGTGATACTTGTTGAGATGGCTGGCACCACTGAAAACAGCGGAGGCCAATCGAGACCTCTTCCTAATCGCAGATCTGATTTCTAGCTGATCTAGTATATAGACTCAGACTCCTCTTGTAGAGAAGGAGAGTAGCACTCAGCCAAGTAAAATATGAGACCGTGTCGGTAATCTGGGCATAAGAGTACCCCCAGATGGAATGGGTCTCTTGGTTATAAAATTTCATATTTATATATTTCTATGAATCAAGAATATGATAGCTTCGTTGATCTATATAGATAGATATTCGTTCTCCACCAGTGAGCAACAGATCTTACGAATACTCATTGATCTATTGTTCAGACTTCGTGATTTTTGTATCAGGCAGTCCTCGCTGCTGGGACTATCTTCAAGTATCTGCATGCTAGAAGCTTGCAGGTTCCAGGCCACCGGCCGCTTTCCTTGACATGAAAATGCAAAGTAGTCATTGCTGCATCATCATCAAAATTTGCTAGTATTTTTTAATTTCTTACTCTCGATAATCATACATCAAGAGTTATGGCAAAAAGAGAAAAAGTCCCGAGTTGAGACAATAGCCCAAGTTAATCTAATGCAACCATCCTAATATCTATCACGCGCCACCGAACTCCCAAACCCCTCTTTTCACTCCAGATCCTTGTTCCAAACATACAGCGGCATGGAATCCTCCCACATACTATCCGTCAACATCGTCTTATTCGACCCATCCGCATTCATGACGATGATCTGGCCGTACGGCTGGAACGCGTTGTCATAAATGGCACTCTCGTCGCGGAAGCCGTACATCCCACTGCTATACTGGATACGGCCATCGGCGGTCCACACGGCATGCGCATCGTTGGCTCCGCTCGTGGTCAGTTGCGTGAGACCTGTCCCGTTGGGGTGAATGGTATACACATCGAAGCTGTCCGTGGCGGAAAGGTCCTCTGTGTCCAGACGATTGCGGCGCGTGAAGACGATCCGCTCGCCATCGGGTGACCACCCGGGCGTGTTGTCCCATGTGTCGGTCAGGTTGGTCACGGTCATATCCGTCAGGTTCAGGAGACGCAGCCCGAGACCCAGCTCCGAGCCAAAGTCGCGATAGACCAGTTGGGTGCCATCGGGCGAGAAACTCGGGAAGCCTGAGTTGACTTCGCCGGCGGTGCCGAAGGTGAGCTGCTCATGGTACGAGCCATTTGCTGTGGCCCGGTAGATCCACCCGCCGAGAATGGAGCGTTCGAAGAACCAGCTTCCAAGACCGAATGCTATCCATTCGCCGTCCGATGACCAGGTGGGTTGGAATGCACCTGCTAATCCTTCCGAGTTCAAGGTTGTATCGATCTGGTTGGTGGAGAAGACGTCAAAGACGAGGCTCAGGTTGGTTCCGTCGGGGTTCATCGTCACGATGGACGAGTTGCCGAGCTGCTTTTGCGTGATGGCGAGGACGCCCTGCTTGGATAGCATGGGGAACACATCACTCTCGCGGTATTCCCAGTCGCCATCCCAGCTATACAGCGGCCGGTTCATTTGGCGGACCGGGGTGAAGGACGGTCGCTCGTAGACTACCATTGAACCATCGGAGGACCAAGAGGGGTTGCGCATGCCGCCCAAGAAGCTAGTATAGTTGGAACTGGAAGACGATGTAGAGTTGGAGCCAGTCGAGTTGTAGTTCAGCCCCTCGCGGTCACCACCCTTGATATCGTAGCCAATGACGTCTGCGGTCACCCACTGTCCTGAAATCTTGCAGTCATCGCCGGAGGTATGATAGATGAAGTCAGTTCCAGTCGCAATATCGACCGAGGCAATCTGGGAGATAGTATCGTTCACTGACGTCGTGTGGGCATCGTAAGTGGCATCTCTGGTCATCTCATAGAAGAGAATACGCGAGCCGTCGGGGGACCACTTAGGCGAGCCGAGAGAATACCCATCCTTTGGCGCCACAACCTTTTGGAAATCCGATCCGTTAGGTCGGATCATGTAGATTGAGAGGGTATTCGTATGTTCCCAGCCCGTTCCGTTATTGTGTCCGGTCCAGTTGGTATTGCGGTCGGAAGAGAAGGCGATCCACTCGCCGTTGGGAGACCAGCTCGGCCGGAAATGACCACTGGGACTCGCATTATTGCCAGCTGTGGAGGCGGTATTGGTGAGGTTGAATGCCGTTCCGGTCTCCAGATTCTTCACCCAGATGTTGGCAGTGAAGTTGCCCTGCGTGGAGACATAGGCGAGTAGAGTGTTGTCCGGCGACAGGACACCAGCATCCTCAAAGGAGGGCGTGGCTACCAATTGCTGGATGTCAGAGCCATTGGTGCGAACTCGGTAAATATCTGACTGGCCATCGCCCGCACGCTCGCTGGTGAAAGTGATCCACTCGCCGTCGGGAGAGAACGAGGCATGGTATTCGAAGACCGAGCTGTTTCCGGCCAGCAACTGGCGCTCGTTGCTTCCATCTGCATTGGCAACATACAGAACCGAAACCGAGGGTGCAATTCGGTTCATGTACATGACGCCCAACTTGCCTGCCGCTGCCGAAGAATTCGTCGTGGAAGCCCTCGGCACCATGTCCGAAACGTCTCTCTGTGCATACGGGCAGTCCGCGAGAGCAAAGCCCCCGAGCAGCCCGAGCAAAGACACCAAAGACGAACGCATTTTGTTGCCTTTTGTGGATGAGAAAATGAAGGAATGTGCAGAGGCAACGAGTGACAAGATCTTCCAGTGTCAGACATCCTATCCATCTTATATATGCTTTGTGTCTTGGCGAAACGGATCACAGCTTGAATGGCTTTCTGCCCCTACGTACTAGCCATGGCGATCAACAAGTCGTCTTCCCTCCTCGACTTAATGCTCCGTGGTGCGGATGTGAGCGGATGAGCTTCAGGAAAGTAAACGTCTCGCTGTGAATGGATGGAAGAGAGTGTGGCTTCAGATGTGCCGAGATTGCGCCCCCAGTTATCCCCATGTCTCTTTACATTAAAGCAAGACCTCTACGGTACTTCGGAGTAAGTAATCTTTACATCGGTATGGAGAAAATTAAGCCAGAAAGAATCCAGCTGGACCACAACGCTGTGAGAAATGTCGGCAAGCGCAGGTGAAAGCACCCGACTGGGTCACGTGGAGCGGAGCACGGAAATCTAACGGCCGATGTATACTTAATGGCACGGCTTTTTTACAACCAGAGACAACAGAAGAATGCAAAGATTTGGTGACGACACAGAAACAATGACTGCGCCCACGGCATGTTCGTGGCGAAAGGATGCGCGATGTCACCGTGAAGTGGTGGCTGGTCAGAACTGCCGGCTCCGTTTACCAGGCATATGCAGTAAGAACTCTATGGGTCAAGATATCATTAAGCCGATGCATACTACGGACTTTTGATGTTCACCATACTAAGTACAACGACTGAAACTAAAACTTAACAAATTCATGACACCCACGATTTATTACCGCTGTAAAAAAAACTATCTGTAGTTGCAGAAAAATCTTTGGCTTAACCTAGATACCCAGCCATCTCAGATGATAAGTGCTTCAAAAGTCATAAACTTCTAGGCCAACGCCTTGCTAGCAATTCAATACAGGTGTATATAAATTTAAGCGAGCAAGTTCCAGGCCATTGAACTTGAATTTCTTGATTCTACGTTGCTTGACATTTCTTGACTGTGCAGAAGAGGCGCAGGCTTTGAAATCATACTCAGGATGTCTTGCAAGACTAGGCCTCAGACTAATGCACTTGAAGCAGGTGAATAACCTGGACCGGTTGCTCTCAGTGTGAAGTCGGTGCACTGCCTCTTGGCATGAGCTGGACAACGATATAGAGGTCTGTGTGGAATGCTGGCGAGCGGTGATGTTATCTTCCGACTCTGCGTGAACAGGGTAATTGATCATGGGCATTAAGGAGTATGCTCGATGAAGAAAGCCACTGAGCCTGCGTATTTCATGAGTCGACCAGGTTTAGCTATGAAATCAGGAACGAAAATGCTGCAGTTTCTTCTGCAATTCTGGCCAGGGGGCGTTTCTAATCCCTCGCGCGAGCTTGGCGACCATGCAGTGAGATTTGGACTTAGTTGATCCTACGGTGGGATGTGCACAACCAACCCTCCCACTTTACTTGACGCATTAGCCTTATCTTTTGCTGGGCATTTCGGAGCCTCTTTGTGTCAAAGCAAAGACGGACATTGTTCAAGTTACATACAGCGTTCTGAATTTTGCAATTGAAGATCCGAGTTTCAATTCAGTAAGGACCGGGCTTCGTTGACTGAAGCACAGAACTTCAAGAGCATGTCGGCTCCTTCTACTGATGATGCCGGTTCCCGCCAGCCTCAGCCAGCCTATCAGGCCTCACAGGGATCTCCTCTAGTAGCGGACCAAAAGCTTTACTCGGCCATTGCTAATTCCACCACTTCCAATGGAGGTCGCGAGTTGACAGACTCATTCATTATTAGTCCACGCTCTGGCCGTGCTTGGACGGTGCCTGTTGGTAGTATATGTCGGATCACTACGCCGGACGGGCCGCAAGTCGGCGATCTTAACATATTCAACTCTCATGACCCAAAGGAGCACCTTTGGACCGCGCGATCAAGGCAACTGCATCGCAGTCATCTTGTAATATACGATCGGCTGTGGAGCAATCTACCTTATTTGCGTCCATTGGTCACTGTCATTGCGGTATGTTTTGTCGGCTTGGACTGTACTGGGCTTATATTTGGTAGAATTCATTAGAAGATTATGGCGTTGATGGTGTTGGTGGACGGGTTCACGATCTACTGGGCACTCGTTGCGATCCATATGGTTGGAATCCCTTCTCTGATTCTGTATGTCTTGCTCTGCTGACCACATTCTCCAGTCAACAAGATGCTCACCGGTGCGGAGTTCGACTTCCATTGCCATTCAAACCTTGCCCGTGCTATAAAGCCATTTGGTCTGGCTGAGAGTGACGTACATGACAATGTCAACCTATTTCAAGTCACAGGGTTGAATAAGGACGGCCAATACTTTATGTAACAATAATCTATAGAGCTCGCAAGGATTTCTTTCGCTAACCGTACCTCCAGTGAACCTTCTCCGGCGAAAGCAGGTGACTACATTGAGTTCTTTGCGGAGATCGACCTCCTTTTCGCCTTGTCCGCATGCCCTGCCGGTGATGAGAGTGTATTTGGATGGGGTGCGGACGCTATGGAGAGGATGGAGAAGTGCTGTCGTCCTCTAAAAGTAGATGTTTACAAACTACAAGATCCTCAACTACTAAGCGGGTGGACAAGTCCGCAGTGTCCGTCTTATAAATCGAAGGATTGAAAGCCTCATCCTTTGATTTCCATCTGGGATTCAGAATGTTAGAAACAAATTGAAAGTTTGACCGTAGTCCATTGCATTCATTTCACCTAACAACATCCTAGAATTTGCTTCCTTTTCTTGAATCTCGCATTATGTTTGAAAGTCTTGTTTTTATGTGTGCATGATTAGCGCAAATTACCCTCAAGATTACCTCTCCAAACTAATTCTCTTATTCCATATCCCCTTGCCATCCACAATAAGTTCGAAGTCAAGATGCCAAGTCTTTCTAGATGTTGTATCGAACTTCAATACACCAAATTTTGAGACACCGTATGGGTGCGAGAACAACTCGATATCGGTAACCTCAATCTGGCGGTACTGGCGATCAAATGGTTGAAAGAACTGACTCAGAGGAGAAGTAGAAAACTCAACGACACTTTTCTTTCCATCTGGGGAAGGAAACTCGGTCGTGGCGTGTTCATGTCGATCCTTCGCACTTCGTTAGCCTATTCTCTTTTTGGAAACAATACTCAGCAAGGCAACTTACTCCAGACAAAATCACCACTCCATCAGTGGCCCACATTACTTCCAACAACTGCTGCCTTTCCCATAAATATCCAGCCCAACTATCGATAGACTCTGGTCCTCTCCAGTTGCGCGTGAACGGCACACTACTTACAACCATTTTCCAGCCCCTTTCCGTTCTCAGCCAATGCTCCAAGGCCTTTCTCTGGCTCTCGCCAAGCATGGTCTTTCCTGGTCCATCCTCCACATCTTCAGGTGAACGATAGCGTCTAGTATCCATTACAAAGAAAGCCACATCTCCTTTTTTGAATGTGTAATAAGTTGCTTTCTCTGCCAATGGCTCTGGGTTGCCACCATGGTGGTATGCAAAATATGGCTCCATTGCGTCGGTCCACAATCCCGTTTCATTTGCGGCCCAGTCGTTGGTGATTTCATGGTCATCATACATATGAATCCAAGGTGTGTTTTGCAACTCCTGAGTCCAGCTGGGCGATGCATATACTTGTCGGTAAGCATTGCGATAATGCTCATTACTAAATCCGAACCGAGCGGGAAGATCGATGTAGATGAAATCTCCCAGGAACAAGACCATGTCAATTGATGACTTAGTCACATGGGATGACAGGTGCTCTAAGCCTGGAATACGAAGTTCAGATCCAGCTGGATTGTATGGGAATCCTGGCTTGATACAGCTGCTTGTTGCTAGGCTCCATTTCTTTGGCGATGACGAGCTGGTACGGAAGGAACCTGCGAGGCTGGTGTTTGTATGATAATTGTACGAAGTATCACGCTCCAGTCCAGTCAATACCAAGGTAGATACGAAATCACTTTCTGGTGTTGATGTGGCAACAGGTCCATTCAGCCACTTCGATTGTCCGCTTGCCTGGTAGAAGATCTGGGAGATTTCCGAATGGCGAATTACAATGCGGGCACTGTTGTCGTCGACATATCCCAACCTAGAGAACTCCACACCGTTCCCGGATCCTAGGATCTCTGCTCTGTACACAAAATCAAGTGCAAACAGAAGAGCAAACACGTTGATAAGAAAAGTCCATATCGATGTGACCACGTGAGTTCGGTCATACCAGCCCACAAGGAGCGTCAGAAGTTTCGCCCCCAAAGATGAAGTTTTCCGGGAGTGCTTGGGCTGGGCGGCGACGGCAACAAGGTAGCATACAATCCACGCACTGAAGTTGGCATAAATGATGGGAAGGTAACGTGGTCCAAGTGGAAGCTATTTGTTATTAGAAGATGTAATTCGAAGCTCTGGTGGCGATTCTTACCCATCGTACGAAATAATACACCGTCAAGCGTAAGGTGACGGCAGTGGCCGCTGCTACTCCATTCAAAAGTTGGAGAAGCATGTTGCAGGCTCCGAGATACGTATGTTCCCAATACCACGGCCCTGGACTTGAATTGTTGGGTTTAGAAGCGGAACTTATTATTTCTCGAGAAACTTTATCTCCGTCTTGCATGAGATGCGAAACATCCACATGCGATCAATGTCTTTCCCGGATTCAAGTTTTCTCTTGTTTCGTCGGCAATTCTCAGGATCATTAAAAATGGGGTTGTGTCGTCTGAAGTGTCATCGCTTACTCTTTCCAGGCGCCAATCAGTGTCGGGTATTTCTCACGTGTTGGATATAGATCCCCACAAGTATACAAGTCTCGCGGCAAAGTTCTTAACGGCCGTGAATGTGGTGAGAACTTGTTAAAACGAGTACGCGGAGCTGCGGGTTCCATTTCCTTAACAGTCCTTTTGATAGGGTGTTTGTTAAATAGCCTAAGAATGGCCGAGAAGGTTGGCTATTGAAACGGCAAATTTTTCAGTGTTTTCTCACAATCTGACCATGTTACAGCTGCCATCGATGCACGTGGATGATCTGCCAAGATAATAGATCTACGGCGCATTTTCTCATGCAGTCCGATCTTATCCCCCGTGGGCTCTGGAGCTCGATATAAGTAGACCCATTGTACTGTACCGTCCTGGACTGGAGTCAGCTAACTCACACCGGGCTGCTCGTAAACAATTGTCATTCTTTCACGATGGCAGACAAGATGGAGACTGCTGTAAACGATACTGAAGTTGCCGCTTCGGATCTTTCCCAAAAGCAACAATCCGTTGAGGAGCCGACCACTCAGTCTGGAGAGACCTCGGTTCTCAATGTTCTTGTGCAGGGTGTCGCTTTATTCTCCGATGGCTACAATGTCCAGGTCATCGGATACATGGAGACAGTCCTCGCGAAACTGTTAGTTACAGACCGGTCATTAGCCTGAATTCATCCTAACCTAAACAGATACCCAAAAGAATTGACTGCCAATATCAAGACTCGCTTGTCCAACTCTATTCTCATCGGTGAAGTCCTTGGTATGCTGTTCTTCGGTTTGTGTATCGATAGATTCGGACGCCGCATGGGCATTATCGCTACAACTATCTTCTTGGTTTTGGTATGATTTTTTCCCCCGAAAGTCCCTGTCGCTCAAATCCTGACGAAAAAAAGGGTATTGTCCTCGCAACCGCTTCGCACGGAACATCGGTTACGGGCATGTTTTGGATGATGATTATCTCTCGTGGCATTGCAGGACTTGGGGCTGGTAAAGAAGCAAATTGCCGTTATCGAAAACTGGCTAATAAGCACTAGGCGGTGAATACGCGGTTTGTACAGCACAAGCTCTCGAGTCGGCCGACGGCGACGAGAAACTGCGGAAAAAGCGTGGCTTTCTTGTTGCGGTTTCTACCAATCTCGCCATCATCAGTGGGTTCGTCGGTTCGAGTATCGTGTCTGTGATTGTCATTGCCGCATATCACGGGAAGGCCAGCGATGGAATCTGGAGAATTTGCTTTGGTATTGGCTGCGTGGTGAGTATCCCTTTATTATTTATGGCCGGGATCCAATCTGATTTCACAGCTACCACTTTCCATCTTCTTCTTCCGCATGCGTCTTCTGGACTCAACACAATATCGTAAACACGCCATACAGCACAAGATTCCTTATTGGCTCGCTCTACGAATGTACTGGAAGCCACTCTTGGGCTGCTGCAGTGCCTGGTTCTTGTACGACTTCGTGGTCTATCCGTTCAACCTGCTCGCCCCAACTCTTGTCAAGGGGTTCTCATCGAACCAGACGCTGCTCGAGAGCGTTGGATGGAGTGCCCTCATCAATGCATTCGCCCTCCCAGGAGCCTTCTTTGGTGCTTTCCTCATCGAGAAGCTGGGACGTCGCCAAACATATGCCTTCGGTTGGGCGATTGTATGCATATTTGGTTTCGCCATCGGTGGATCCATGATCCAACTACAGCATGTCTTCCCTCTCTTTGTCGTCCTCTACGGTCTTTTCCAGAGTTTCCTCTCTGTCGGCCCCGGTAACTGTAATTTCTTGGTCTCCTCCGAGTCATTCCCAACGCCTCTGAGAGGTCATTTCCTTGGATTTGCGGCTGCGGTTGGCAAAGCTGGCGCTGCAATTGGTACTACCGTCCTCAGTATTGCGCTGAATGACTTTGATTCAGCTATCAAAGGCCAGCAAGTTATATTTTTGATCGGAAGTGGGCTTTCAGTGATAGGAACGTTGTGTGTTTGGTTTTTGATCCCTAACGTGAGTAATCTGATGCTCGAGTTGACGTTTATACTAACTGAATGCAGCACCCTGATAATCTGGAGGACGAGGATGCTAGATTCCGGGCTTTCTTGGAAGAGAATGGATACCCCACAGAGAATATCGGCCTCTAGAAATCTCGTAGATAGATAAGTGGAATGGGCGAGTAACCTGAGACAGTGTCCTGGGATGTCAGTCTCTAGAACTTCGGGCGATATTCCAACAAGTAATTATTTTGATGGTAAAACCACAAATGCCAGCAATGGTTCTGTATCAAATTTGTAACAACTAGATTGATTTGTTCAGTAGCGAGATCCGATTGAGGAAGCATCCACTAATTGATATCTTACCCCACTCAGGATCATGGCTACCAGGGTCGTATGTCACCGCATATGTTTCCTGCACGCGACATAGGCCTGAGATGGATTAGGTGGGATGATAGCTATGGACTGGGTCTACGACTTTTATTTCCTCCACGTTTATTATGACTTCTTCACTGGTCACAATCTCAAAAGCTTGTCTTCAAAATGTTTCCATGTATGTTATAGAGTTTCTTCACTTCTTCTTTTACTGTCCGTGATGGAAGTGATACAGGTTCCTAAATTGTTGTGACTACCGGGATATTGATATCGAAAATTCAATTGACGGCTGTTCTTCATCACTGCAATGGCCTTCGAGAGGTCGGTGCGTGTTGGATAGCATCTGTAAGGCGCTATGATAATACGGCCCATTCACTCGAACCACTTACCGTAGTCATGTTTAGAAAATTTCTAAAAATTTGTCTTAGCTATTCAAAGAAGACCATGCGTTTTTCATTGCGTTTCCAATACTTTCGGCGGATTTTAATTCGATTCGCAAGCAATATCCTGTGGTTAGGTGACTTTCTCCCGCTGAAATGCGAGTATTCCCAGGCTCCGTATATTCGGACGACCAGGCCTACTGGGATCTCTCGATGATTGAGATGGAAATGAAATAAAAAGAAAAGACGAGTGTTCATATTGAAGTTCGACCTCAGCTCGCACTTATTGCAGTCAAATCAAGCCTTGCCGAGCAGCCCAAAAGCTTGGTACTCAGCAGGCTACAGTGAACTCGCAGATTCGGAGCTTGGTATGGAGCACGGAATTTCCTCCATTCCATTCGCGTGGAGAAGGCTATAGGAATGAAGAGTGGAGTTGCCATATCAAAGCAAGAGCGGATGTAGTATAATAAGGCGCTTCCTCTTCGAGAATAGTGTACGGCACAATATAGGCCGACTTACACTCCCATCCGCTCGAGTCTACCTTTGATACTTCTTATTTATTTATTAGTTGAATGGTATGCTGATACTTGCAACACTAGAGCGCAAAATGGAACGACCGCCACGACATACTCGATCCAGGGCGAATGCTGACGACGAAGCGCGGATTTTGTCGGCTGTAAGGGGTGCATGCACCACACCACTGCGGGTACCAGAGGACGACAGCTGAAGAAGTCTCACGCAGCGGGCGTAGCTTCTATTCAAGCAGAAGCAAGAACTACATCAAGATCTGACGGCGGGGACTTCCGGGTCGACGACGGAGGACACGCGGCAACAGACCTCCCATTCACGCCACTCATTTCCGTTCGTGCCCGGGTATCCCGCTGAATCGAGGTCGCATACAAAGGATGAAGAGACCCTCAAAAGAATCCAGGCGTTGAACCGTGCCGGTGTTTGCTGCGTTGCTTGCATTCGCATACAGAAATTTGCCTCGCAAGAATGGGGTTGGACCCCGATAAGCTCCCCTGTTACAACTTCGGACGCTTCTCATTGGTGGGCATCCATCTCATACCAATGATAGACTTTCCAGTGTCTTGGAAATTCCAGACAGGACCCCTTCAAAGTATTGCAAGAGAAGGAACGGCGCGGTAGGTGAAGTATCACCAAACAGTCCTTGGGCTCAGAAGTCGTCGGTGAAAGAGGCACACACAGTGGTGAAGGAAGTGCGTGATGCAGAATGGGCGCCATATCCTGCATATGCATGTGTAACCCATCATGGATAAGTGACAGTGTCACTGCTAGCCCTGTGCCAAGATCGACCGCCCCGGTCCTTTTTTTAAGGCGCTGCTGGTAGCTGATTCCCCGGATCACTTACTTCTTCTATCCGCGTGATTGCCGATAAGGGAGGACGCCGTTGGATCTGGCCCACTAGATTGTCGCCGCAATGTTACATTGAGCATTAGATGCCGTAAGTCGTATGCTAGGTCCTTATCGTATGTATCTCCTATCAAGCCATTTTCACAGGTCAGCTTTCTCGATGTAACTGGAGAGGAGAGGCAGGTAGATCCGATCTCGCCACATGCAGGCCGGTAGATAAAGTTTTACTGTTTCTCTTGGTTTTCTTTTTGAATCTATGTTCCTTTCTACCTAATCAGCCATCGGTGGATAGCAGTTATGGAGCCTCCCTCATATCAAACACCACCTAAGGTGGTTGACGAGAAGACAGCGACCGAGGTTGTCAATTCTTCAGAAGCTGGGCTGGAGCATGGCCATTTGACCGAACTGGAGGTTGACCTCAATCTTGTCATTGAGGACAAAGGAGAAGAAGACTACGATGCGGCGCACTCGCCATTTCCTGAAGGTAGGCTGCGATTGAGAAATGTTAGAGAACTTTACTCATTGGGATCCAGTCCGAGCTGTTGTGCCAGATGTCGATGACCCCTCAATACCTGTCAACACCCTTCGAATGTGGATTTTGGGAATCTTCTTCACCATGGTTGGATCTGGCGTCAACCAATTCTTTGCTCTACGCTACCCGTCTGTACACATTGTGGCGTTGGTAGCAGAATTGTTGGCATACCCATTTGGTGTCCTTTTGGCGAAAACGATTCCAATGTACACGGTCAATCTTGGACCGCTGGGAAAGTTTTGTCTAAATCCAGATCGCCACTTCAACATCAAGGAGCATACATTGATTACCATCATGAGTAACGTCAGTTTTGGAATGGGATCAGCCGATGCAACAAACATCATCCAGGCTGGAAAGGCTTTCTACAACTTTGATATAAAGCCAGGCTTCTCGGTGATGATCGTGCTCTGTTGTCAGCTTATGGGCTTTGGTATCGCTGGAATGGCATCACCATGGCTTGTTGAACCCGCCTCTATCATTTGGCCTTCAGTCTTGTCCAACTGCGCCTTACTAACCACTTTGCATTCTCGTGCAAATGCAGTAGCCAATAAGTGGAAGATAAGCAGACTTCGCTTCTTCAACTATGTGATGGTTGGAGCAGGTGTCTGGTAAGTGTGGCGTTATTCGTTCAACCTGATTCGTTTTATTGATTCCAGATCCAGGTACTTCTTCCCAGGATTGATGTTCGTTGCTCTTTCATACTTCACATGGGTTTGCTGGATTGCTCCCAATAACCTGATCGTCAACCATCTCTTTGGCATGGTGTCGGGCTTGGGACTGTCTCCCATCACTTTTGACTGGTCGCAAATCGCCTACAACACCAATCCACTCTTGTCGCCTTCATGGGCTGCAATGAATGTATTTGGAGGATTTGTCATCTTCTTCTGGATTGTGACGCCTGGTATCTACTATTCCAATACCTGGTTCACTGCATACCTGCCAATTTGCACGGCCGACCTGTACGATCGATATGCAGGAGTCTATAATGTTTCCAGCGTTCTCGATACCAATCACCAACTTGATATTACCAAGTACGAGGCATACTCTCCTCCCTTCCTTCCAGCTACATTTGCTTTCGTCTATGGTATTTCCTTCGCCGCACTTACCGCCGTTCCTGTACATATCTATCTGTGGCATGGAACTCAGATCATGGATGCATTGAAAGGTACGACAAGGCTTGACATCCATGCACGATTAATGCGAGTGTACAAACGCGTTCCTTGGTACTGGTTTGCAACCATCACTGTTGTTATCATGGGAATGTCCATTGGAATGGTAGTAGGCTATGGTACCGGTCTTCCATGGTGGGCAATATTACTCGCATCGATTATCCCAGCAATCTACATGATTCCTTGCGGAATTATCCAGGGTATCACCAACGTCGATGCGAATCAATTGAACGTACTTTCCGAGTTTATCGGTGGCTATATGTTCCAGGGACGCCCCTTAGCGAGTAAGACTCCCCCCAAACTTCGACGACACCAGGCTAACTCTTCTCTAGATATGATCTTCAAGATTCTCTCCACCGATGTTGTTGGACAGGGACTGTACTTTGCTGCAGACATGAAGCTTGCTCACTATATGAAGATCGCACCGCGTACTTTGTTCTTCGCTCAAGGTAGCGCAACTGTAAGTACATCTGGCTCCTATAATTATGGTCAATCTAACTTGGATACAGATTCTTGGAGCTTTGACTCAAACAGGCGTGACTCTGTGGATGCTTGGAAATGTCAAGGACATCTGCAGTTCAACTCAGTCAAGTGGGTTCACTTGTCCCAATGGACGAACCGTTTTCTCTTCGTCAATCATCTGGGGAGCCATCGGGCCTGCACGGGTCTACTCCATCGGCAAGATCTACTCAGGTCTGCTTCATTTCTTCTGGATTGGCGCACTTATGCCAGTCGTCACTTGGGCCATCTGGAAATACTGGAAGAAGTCAGACGGATCGAAGCGTGACTGGATTCGCTTGGTTAACTGGCCGCTAATCTTTGTCGGCACTTACAATGTTCCCCCTGCGACTGGTATCAACTACAGCAGTTGGGCCCTCGTGAATATGATCTTCAATTACTGGATCAAGGGCAAGTTCTTTGCGTGGTGGTGTAAGTACCGTCCTTCCCAGAATCAAATTCGTTCTTCCTGCGTGGACTTGGCTAAACTTCTGTATAGCAAAATACAACTATGTCTTGGCTGCTGCCCTAGATACCGGCATTGCTCTCTCAGCCATCATCATTTTCTTCTGCATCACATACCCGGGAGCGGTCTTCCCTGATTGGTGGGGAAATACTGTTTATCTCAACACCGCAGATGGAAATGCACTGCCTTGGTTGCCACTTCCAGATGTAGGCTACTTTGGCCCTGCAAATGGAACCTGGCATTAGAAGATTGAAATGAAGGGGTGGAAGACGTGAAAATTAAACACTATCTACTTATCTAGTACCGTAATGTTAGGAGAATTGCAAAGATATTAATGAAAGCCACTCGTTGCACTTTAAAACGAAGCTCAATCACAAAAACATATTGATGGTCGCCAGCGCTGCGCGTAGTGACAATAGAGTTCTTGGATATTGAATATAATTGCTTGCATGGCACTTGTGATCAGTTTCTCCTCATACTAGTATTGACAAGAAAATCCCCTAGTTTTTCATTGATTCGTTCATCATTATCATATCCCACATCTTCAATTCATTAAGTCATCACAAATTCCACATCGGTCGTCATATAACACCATAGCTATTCCTTGCTGCTGCAGGCTTCGAACTTTTTGGCGCAAGCGCTGTGGTCATCGCAGTCGAGTCGTCATCCTTCGGCAGTCGCAAGTCACTAAGGACTTCCGCGAAAATCCCCTTCCAGTTCCCAATCTCGTATGAGGTGCGGCGCCTGGCCTTGTAACTTCGCTGTCGGAACTCCACAAACCAGACGGAGAACCAGTAGGCGAAGCTAACGAGCAAGAGTCCGAATGATACCCATACGAATACCTGGAGTTGGATGCCGATGTTGGCATAGAGCCCCACGCCGTCGCCGAACTTTGACACCACCGCCGTGGCGCCGCCTGCAAAGGCGGTAACAATAATGGCGCCGATGAATTGGAATGTTACGGCGAGGCCGGTGGAAATGAAGCTCGTCCACATTAGCAGTGGCGATGAAGGTCGGATCGCGGCGAGACCTGATGCGGGGACTGCGAAGAACGCGCTCACCAGGCTGATGATGAATAAAGCGAAGGTTGTCGTACTTATACCTTGGGAAAGGCTGTTGAGGAATCCTGCCGACGAAGAGACAGTGGAAAGAAGGGGGACCGTTACATTTGTCAGGCCGATCACCGTGGACGAGGGAATAATATTGGCCATTTTCTCAAGTCCTAACATAGGTCAGCCTTGTAGGTGCAGATATGCCGAGGAGTATTGTGTAACATACCAGCCGTCGTGTCCTCATAAGACGAGCATTTGGAGATGTTGAATTTGGCATTGGCACTGGATGGGTCGGAGAGACTACCCTCACAGATCGTCCGGAGATGGAATGTGTAGTATTCGCTGATGCCAAGTGCACTGATGACACTGGAGACGGCACTGGCTTCCGCACTGGTCAGAGCACCATCGATACCGCTTGTAATCCCACCTAGTAGACTGGAGAAAAAGCTGCTGATGGGGTCGGAACTGGTGCTGGAGCCGTTGGAAGCCGCAGAAAACTGGATGATATTCTCGCCCAGATGAGTTGTGTTCAGCTATGGAAGATTAGTATATGCTTCCGATATGCGGTGTTGATTTACTTACTGCCATGGAGTGCGCTCCCTCTAACATACCAGGACGGGAACCAGATATGACCGTCAAGAGGGTAAGAATAAAGGCGACCAGACTAAAGAGTAGAGGGACCACGGCAGTAATACGGATAATCCGCATCCCAGTTCTTGGGGCAGGCGCTAGTTTTTCAGACATTGTTGAGAGGTTCTTTTCAGAATTATATCATGAGCATGAAGTCGGAGAAACAACCACAAGAGTTGCGTTCTGATATACTTCGCTGTCGCCACTAGAGAAGAGTCGAATTCAAGCAGAAAGGAGGTCTGAGATGCCCTGACGTAGTTTTAGCGTAGGTCCATCGTGGTAAAGTACAGATCAGAGTCTGTGGGCCCGAGCTGGTTAAGGATGATTAGCAGGATCCAAAATCTGATCGACATTATCCCTTCTAGCAGATGCTTGCGACATCACCACTCAACATTTAAAGCAGAAAAGCAATGAGACTATTTGGGAGTGCCGGTTCTCGCTTGTGACGTGGTGGGTAGTCTGAGCAGCCGTGCACCCTGTCTTTACAACACAAAAGAGGATCCATTTGGCCCTTTGCTGGCCGGTATAGTATAGAACGTGGTTAAACGTCCAGAAAACTGAAAGGGCCGCTTGGCCGTGATGCAACAGACAGTTGTGCACAACGATGACCCCTGTTTCAAGGACTCGACAGTCTGATCTCTTTTGGAAGTCGATGCGATGCGAGAGATCAGCCGAATAGTGACCAATCATCATGCAAAAATCCCCAATTAGACCTGAAACTCAGTTACCCATCATCAAGGGCTTGAGATCGGTCCAGTCAACAACAGCCAATGGAACTTCTTGGAGCCTAGAGAACTGTCGCTTCGGCTTGGACTTCCGTGACCTCGACCCCGTCAAGAGCGATCAGATTCAACTGCCGAGTCTTGGGATCGCAAGGCTTTTCTGGTGGGATGGTAAGTGGCCGAGAACTCTCGGCAGTGTGAGGATTATTGAATGGGCCAGTCTCCTCTCGCTTCGCTTAGCATGGAGACTCAAATGAAGACACGTCCTGCTTAAGACTGAAAACGAATGGTCACTTCAGCTTTGGGTTCATGCTCCAAGAGAGGAGACCGTAGAGCATTAAACAATCAGGATTCACGATGAAGTGGGCTCTGAATCATGACCCCTACCCCTCCCAGCAAAAGTGTTTCCTGAAACTCTTATGCTGAGCAAGAGATGCCGAAGTCAGAATGTTGGTTTACTTTTAATTATCACGACTGAGTGCAAAAGGAAGCTTCAAGAATGGTTTTAGAATTATATCCGCTTCAAATTGCCGATAATGATCAGGTGTAGCATTTAAGCGATGGGGGAGGCGCAGTGGGCGGACGGACCGATCAGAGAAGATTGGTTCCTCCAATTGTATAGTTACCTCCGATAAAGTAAACTCAAAGAGAATGCTGACTCCAGCATTCAGTTTTCGAAGGTCTGGGTCGAAAGTTTGGGTACCAACCCCAGGAAGCGTCGGGATTGCAAGATCTGCATCCTTGAAAGAAATGAAGTCCGGCTTGAGACAAACCTGATAACCAATACCACTACACGTATTATTTCATAGGCATAAACTATTGCGTCGCAGCACCCAATAAAAGAATGCCAGCTTTCGATATGATGCTACTGAGATTTCCTTTAGCTTCCATCCATAGAGCTTCCAGCCCCCACTAGATAACGTCAAATTAACAGAAGCATACTATTGCAGAGTTGTGTCACGAATAATTACAGAGTCAGCATTAGAGATATGATCCATGCTCCTCTAGATATTCTAACCCATTCGGCTTGGTTATCATTCTGAAAAATTCTGTGTACGGAACGACCACATCAAGTATCGCAGCCCGGAATTTTTTGGCAGTGGCAGTGGCAGTGGCAGGCGCTCTTCATTGTGACACCTCGGCCATTTGTGGGGTAGACCCCTGCAAGATCGCACAAAGAGCTGTCGGGTCAATATGAGAGATCAGAATTTCATCGTACTGTACATACTGTAACTCAAGAACGAAATTTGCTGCGGGTCCGATAAGATAAGGATTTCTCTCCTCGCTTCTCGATCGGATGGTAGAAATCTTCGCGGTATTTGGATCAGAGCGGTATGGTAGTGCCATGAAAGTGGTGATGCACGATAAGTGTTGGATGGGATTTGATTCAAGAATAGCAGAATATTCATGGATCTCACCAGTCTTGCGACGATGGTAACAACTTGTCTTTGGAGAGATTGTAAAGCCCGACCCCATTAATGTCGGACCGCGAAGCCAACATGCTCTCGGTTCAAATCGTATGATGGTATCTTGTCGGCAACTAAGTGGGTGCGATAGAGCGAAGGCGACTCTCCAAAGTATGGTGCGATAAAGCAATGACATTAAGAATCCTCCTAAACTTGAGTATGATTTCTTTATTTTAATCATTTCGCGCCTCATACCATTTATTGAAGGAACTGACAGCACGTAATATGTTTATGATCATTGGTGAAGACTGCTGTGATACGAGTACGAGCCATCGAGAATCTGGGGAAGGCAGCTGCTGACATAAGGAATGCGATCGCTCCGGCCGATGCGCTATGCCTAACACAGCTACCAGCTAAGTCGTCGTCGCTCTGATGTCCGACACCTTCATCCCACCCTTTCCTCGGGCAAGTAGAGCTATATAATCCACGTTGGTGTGAAAATGTCCTCAGGTTATTCACCGTTCTCATCACCCTCACGTATAAACTTCAAATCAACATGTTGGATGCTGTGAATCCAGCCTTGCTAGGCCTTGGAATCCTAGCTCTCCTCGCCTTTCACTCATTTGTACTGTCACCGTTCTTGGCTCTGAAACATGTGCCAGGACCAACGACTTTTGCACTCACCAGTTGGAGACTAGCACTGGAAGATTGGAAGGGTACCCGGACAAAGAAGATAGATGAACTTCACAAACAGTATGGACCCGTGGTTCGAGTTGGACCCAACGAGCTGTCGTTCAATAGTCTGTCTGCTTTGAAGACTATCTTCGGCGCTGGCAGTGGGTTCGAACGGACATCATTCTACCGCATGTTTGACGTGTACGGAAAGCAGAATCTTTTCACCTTCGAGTCTCCCAAAGCGCATGGTGAAAGGAAGAAGCTCTTGAATCACGCATACTCAAAATCCAGCATTCTCAAGTTCTCAGCAGAAGGTGTAGAGGACAGGGTATGGGAGTATATGCAGCTCCTCGAGAAAGATCCAGCCACTACTAGTGAAATATTTTCTAGTCTACACTACTATTCCCTTGACAATATCACTCATTTCCTCTACGGCCAAGATTTTGGAGGCACTAAAGCACTCAGAGGCTCTATCGCGGACCAAGAACTTATTCGCGATGTATTGGATCCATCCCGGCGGAAACTCTCGTGGTTTGCTGTGCATTTTCCAAGGTACACCAAATGGCTCATGACGAGGACGGGATACATGGAGAAAGCAGTTGCCCAGTTAGGGCTATTGCCACAAAAGAAACCCGTCGTATATACCGGGATCCGTCGACATGCACTGGAGGCTTGGAACCGATTCTCGGACGCTGCAACCAGCAACAAGCCAAATGCTGATACTTCTTCGATTATTGGCAAGTTGTTCAAGTACCATGTCTCAAAAGTTGCCAATGGACTCGACGATATGGATATTGCTTCTGAGGCAGCCGATCATTTCCTAGCCGGCGTCGACACAACCAGTGACACTCTGATGTTTCTGATATGGGCGCTTTCGCTGCCGCAGGCCGCCAAATTTCAAGAGAAGCTTATTGCAGAAGTCAAGGGCCTGGAAGCGTCCGAGCTAGACTCCCGAGGCGTCCCAACCGTAGCTGCTACAGACAAACTGCCATACCTGGACGCTGTTATCAAGGAGACGCTCAGACTCTATTCTCCTTTGCCACCGGCTGAACCAAGAAGCTTGCCGGTTGACACAACAATCGATGGCTACAATGTTCCAGCCAACACGATTGTCAGCATGTCGCCTTACTCGCTGCACCGAAATGGCGACGTGTTCAAGGACCCTTTGGTGTTTAATCCAGACCGTTGGTTTGGGGATGCCAAAGAACTTGCAGAAATGAAGAAATGGTTTTGGGCCTTCTCTAGCGGGGGTCGGATGTGTATTGGACTTCAGTACGTTTCTGCTGCCCGCTTTGTCAAGTTTGAGCCTTACTAACAGTTAATAGCTTGGCCATGGCTGAGATGACATCTCTGACAGCAGCAATATACCGAACCTATAAAACGGGAATCCAGGTCGGGTTTGAAGACACCACGCCCGGAATAACAAGTCGATTTGAAGTGTTCTCTGATGAGACCATGCCAAAAATGAAAGTGAGTCTGAACTCGCTCTCAATATGCTGCTGCTCTTGCGCTGACACTTGATAGGAGCACATTTGCCTGATCGATTTCAAGAAGCACAGTAAAGTCTAATGCAGCGACAGAGTGTAAGACTTGTGTCATATTTCTAAAGCAAACAACTTCAGAGATAAATGAATCGCATTGATTTTTTGCCGACGAAGTACTCGTGATAGGCGTGTTAGGCTATCAACGAACATTGCGGAGGAGTTGCGAGCACCTTTCCCTATCTGCATCAGCGAATTGACATTTCAAGAACTAGCGCAGCTGTAGCTGTAACCGACCACAATAATACTTTCTCCTGAGCGGGTTTGTGAACTGAATTTGACGATCTTGCAATTCCCTAACACTTTGATGAAAGTTAAATGGGTTTTCCTCGCGATGTGGTCGGGGGGTATCCTTGCTCATGCCGTTTGGTCGCAAGCCGCGTGCACCAATAGCATGCTATGCGAGAAGGCAGGGACCTGACGGGCCATACAAACCAAACACGACCTGTCCAAACGATATCAAAGCAAAGCCAGAGCGCTCCTCGACTTTGGAGTAATGTCACTTGAGACGAATTGCTGGTGCCAATGTATTTCATATAATGGCACTGTGGAAGCTCCAGATCCTGCCGGCCTCCTGTCAGCGGTTCTTCACATCCAAGTCTGCATTTCCAGCGTGGTGCCAACGCCTTTCCCGTTAAGAAACGTACGTTGATCTCTCTGTGCCTCCAGCCTGTAAACCGCCACGATGATTATCGGCCGCTCCAGGGGAAACTTGATATTCATACGCTCCACTACCTTTATCTTGCGGAGTATTACCCCACTCTCATTCTTATATATTTTGATTGTCCTTCTCCTACCGGCGCAAGACCAACCTACCAAATATCTCTCTGCCTATCCATTGCTAGAAGTTTTTTTCTACCTCTTCGTGTTCCTACCCCGAAAATATTACCTACAGCAGCCAGCCGTCCATCCCAGACCTCTACCCCGCCACGAGCGGAAGCTTTTGTTCCAACGATGCATACGGTTGATCTCAGATCCACAAGCCTTTCTCAGCAAGTGGTTCAATGGGGCTGCAATCTCGGAGATCAGAGAGGATAATGTGAAGCAGTTTTACAGATGGGCCTTCATGAACTCTAGAGCGGGGGAAGAGGGCGACGAAGAGGAGCTGGACGAAGCCATGCAGTACTTCCAGGAGCAAACGGGCTGGAAGCTGCAGCCAGGACTTGGTTCGGCGAAGTGCTTGCGACTGACATTAGATCCGGTATATATGCTGCATCGGCCATTGCTCGTATATATCGGCATGTTCTTCGTCGACATGGCGACGCATTTGTTCCTGGTCTCCAAGGGCTACCAGTTCTACCGCTCGTCGCGAGCTAGCTTCTTGAAAGTCTTTCCTCTTCGCCCGCAAGTCCTCCTGACAAAGTCAAAATCGCCAAGTGCGACTTTGACGTACTGGTATCGACCACCAACCTCCAAGAGTAAACGACCAATTGTTTTCTTTCATGGAATTGGAGTGGGCGTCGGCCCTTATTTCAAGTTGCTGAGTCAACTCACCGACGCCGATGCAAGACAAGGAGAACCGGATGAGGGTGCTCCAGCAATTATTGCGGTTGAGATTCTGCCTATCAGCTCGAGGATGACCCCTCATGCGCTGAGTGCAGAGGCTTTCTGTCTTGAAATGGAGAAGATTCTGGATTTTCATGGGTTCGAGGATTTCACTCTAGCTTCCCATTCGTATGTCTCCTTCTACTCTTGCTCACTAAGAGTCTAACCTTTGCTAGTTACGGCTCAGTCTTAACAAGTCAGCTCCTCAAGCATGATCAAATCTCGTCGCGGATCGCATCGCTTGTCCTCATGGATCCAATCACTTTGATGCTGGCTTGCCCTGACGTAGCTTATAACTTTGTAAGACTTTCCTCGCTTGATTCTCCAGTCAGCTAACTTATGGTATTTAGACCCGTCGCATTCCTAGTATGGCCAACGAATTCGAGTTACACTACTTCGCGTCACAGGAGATGGGCGTGGCACATACACTGGCGCGTCATTTCTTCTGGTACCAAAATCTAATCTGGAAAGAGGACCTCCTCTACCGACCTTCCAGCAATCCAGACGAGCCCAACAGCTACACGATGCGAAAGGCAACCGTCATACTTTCTGGCCAGGATCTAATTGTACCGGCGCAAACCGTCGCCGCATACCTAACCTGTCCAGACTTCCCCGACTGGGATAAAAGCCCAGGTTGTGCATGGTACCAGAACACAATGCGAAGACCAGAACAACGTTCTTCGTGGAATTCCGAGGATAGGAAATTGAGACTCGTCTGGTTTGGGGACTTGGATCATGCGCAGATGATGTTCGTCAAGACCGCTGCCGATCAGGTCACGCAGGAGGTGTTGGGCAGGGCAAGTATCAAATCGGGGGATTATGTGGGTGGGCATACTGATTTTGGTCCGAACGATCTCTAAAGCATGATTTAGATAGATTAGCCTTTGATTAAATGACATGGTCTCAAATATAATATCTAGTTATCGTACTGAGTTGTTTATCCCAGAGAAATGTTCGAGTTTCGTTAAAAGTCTAGCTGCCTAATAATTTAACCAGCATTGCAGCTCTTTACAACCATCTGTTCACCGTTTGGGCTTGTTCCATGTGCACACGTCCTGAGCGGATGCGAGAATGCGAGAAGCAAGGGTATGTATCGGTAAGCAGATCTGGAATCGAGCCCTTCGAGTTTGAGATTCTTACATCAAATGATTGTCGCCATTACTTCGCAAGGAGTTGCAACATTGACATCTCTCGTAAGTCTCGCCTGTGAATTGAGAAATTTCAGAAAGTAATACAAGTTCGTATACAGCAGGCCAGACTGAGTTCGAGTCTATGGTTGACGTGGTATAGCATGCATCACCATGGTTAAAGTCATATCATACAAAAGCAGCGGTTCAGGTTGATAATTGTTGATCAGTTGAAGGCCTTATACTGGCCTTGGGAATTAATGGATACTTGAAATAACGCCACGGTCAATACTACAAAGAAAAGACTTCCCACCAAAAGCAAAATCCAGACTCCTTGTCAATCTTCCGTGACCACACGGATTTAAGCGGCCGCTGGTGTGATATTCCCAGTTGGCAACTCCATATCGTTCTTTAGCTCAGGCTGCTTATTCTCCATGTTATTGTGACCATTGCCGTGGAGGGCTTGGTATTCAGCCTCTTTTTCTTGCTGGATGAGATCGCAACAGGCGCAGCACCAGACCTTCAAACAGTCCGTGACAAATTCTCCCTCGAGATTGTTCCGTTCTTGGATATCTCGCCGTTGGAGAATCTGGGGCGCCCAGCTGAGGCAGAAATAACTGGAAGCCCACCACCCGATACACTATAAAAACATGGGTTAGGAACTGCTTAATACTGGCATGACTTGTAGACTGCAGGATAATATCACTTACTGAGGCGTTGATAGGCGAATACCCGTTCAAGTTTGGGTCTTTTCGAAGACGGTGGTGCGTTTTGCCAAATGTCACACATGGGCAGCAGCAAGTGATAAAGCCTTAGATTGTCAGACTTGACGGCAAAGAAATCCCAGGTGTGACTTACAGGTATCGATGGGGTTAAAGCAACCAAAGAAGGCCGCTTGCCATTTCTGAGTGCCCTTATGGGGCCCAGTGATCGTTGCAGGTTGAGCTGCAGCTGACTTGAGGCGTGATGTCCAGTCCTGAATATCATCATGCTGTTGGGCTGGAGGGGGTTGCTGGAACTCGGTAGAAGCCATGGTGGAGTACAAGATTGGATACGAAAGGAATATAAACGGGATAATTTTACTCGGAAGAGGATAGGTGTAGTTGAGAAACCAGGAAGAAACAAAGATTGATACTGAACCAAGATATTCCAGCAGACTGGAAGGAAGCATGCAATATATCACTTCTCCAGTCACATGCTTCACTCTCCTCCCCCCTCCCCTCTTAGCACATCTCCACAATGTGACAGCTCGCACTGAGACGCTTGAATCGCAGTCTAACAGTTCCTAAGACGAGTCCGGGGTGCGCTAAGAGCTGCAAAGTGACAAGTCTGCTCTGTGGAAATTTAGGGCTGAGATTGTGGCTGAGATTTTAATGCCTCGACCAACCCTCCTTATCTACCCCAGGTTTGCTACTATGGTAGCGGGGCGCCAACTGGTTGATTGCGGCAACGAGAGAGTGATCTCACTCGCTGCGAGTGAATTATACTTTCGTTTATCGTCAATGCTATATCCCTCAATGGATTATTTTAAGGCTAAATGGAGACTATTAGATATGATCGTATGGGCACGTGCAACAGCAATAATCTGGAAGCACTTGATACATGAACAACAATCAATTGACTTGAAGACAACAAAAACATTCTTCAAAATAGTCTTTGAATATGGCTTCATCGTGCGAGCAGGACACACTTAGCTACCTTATTGAAGCATCTGGCCAAGAGAGCATTTCAGGTGAATGCTAAATTAGTCTTTACGTACATACTTTATGCATTAGAGTTCCGACATCTGGGCGTTTGCCAATACTGCAACTCCTCAGGGGGCTGAGGAAAGCTGGACGTATGGTTCTGCGAGCAGAACGCCATCGTGCCAATCCTCATATCTATTCCTCGTTTGCTAACCATAAAAACGAGCATTGATGGCGCTGATTTTCTGTTCCGACACATCTTCTGACAGCCCTGTCGCACATGTGATAGGAAGCCGGGCTGTCAATGGTTTGGATTATGTTCGATGTGGTCATTTCTCCTCACACGTTCTCCTCCTTTAATCTTCCAGGTTTTTTTTCATGCACTGCTCTCCTTTTTGGGACTTCACATGTCACTGTTGACAAACGAAACCCATCTTTTCGCGGGTGTTGCCGGTGTGGGCCCTGGTCGCATCCAGCCCGCCCAGTGCAGCGACCAGTACGATGACTGTGCCTGTCTGTGTATACATCGAACAGTGCAGTACATCTGGCAGCGATCTTGGAGGCAGAAAATATGCCATAATAAGCTGTCATAATACTCAATAACACACCGTCATCGATGTCCTATGTGTCGGGAAGCATAGAGCAACCCGCTCGCGTGCATTCCTACGGGCAACTCACGGTCACCGGCGCCAAAGCGGGGTAGCTCCGATAACAGCTCACAGCTCCATCCATGAGCTCCATTCTTGAATCGGTTTCTCGAGCGTCCTCTCTTGCTTTCCAACATCCATCGCTCAGGATGCCTCAGCTATTGAAAATGAAGCCCCAATCTCCCAATTACACCTTGCTTCCCAATGGAGAAGCCGAAACTCCAATCCCCAAGCAGAAACCGAGCCGCAAGAAGTTTTGGCAATGGTCAATTCCGGCGCTGCTCGCCGGCGCGGTCGTCGTGACTCTCGCCGTCACAAATACCTCCAAAAGTGGGGAGGTGAAATGGGAGCCCAACGGCTCGAATTCAGCATGTCCGCAGTTTCCTGCTCTGAAGCCCTTGGGCATTGAGCAGACTGAGCTTCAGGAGAAGGTTATGCTGGAAATTGACAGCGACGACTTCTTCGACAAGAGTTTGAAGCGCTTGCAAGGCGCCATCCAGATCCCCACCGAGAGCTTCGATGACTTGGGCGAGGTTGGCGTCGATGAGAGATGGGAGATCTTCAAGGAGTTTCATGCATATCTGGAGAAGACCTACCCCTTGGTGTAGGTCTCTTAATTGGTCTGATTGGTAAATTTTGCTAATTGGTGCAGCTTTTCAAAACTCGAAATCACTAAGCCAAACACCTATGGCCTCCTTATCAATTGGCAAGGAAAAGACAAATCTATGAAGCCTTACCTATTCATGGCACACCAAGACGTCGTACCTGTTTTGGCTGTCACCGAATCGCGATGGAAATACCCTCCTTATTCTGCACACTATGATGGTAGATTTGTATGGGGTCGTGGGGCCTCAGACTGTAAGAACAACCTGATGGGAGTATTGGGTACACTTGAGACTCTGCTGGAACAGGATTTCGTCCCAGAGAGAACAATCATGGCTGGGTTTGGATTTGACGAGGAAATCAGTGGTTTCCACGGCGCCGCCTATATCGCGAAGGAACTCGAGGAGAAACTTGGAAAAGACTCAATTGAATTGATCATTGATGAAGGTGGCCTTGGCATCAAAGAGATGTACGGGGCGACGTTCGCATTGCCTGGACTGGGAGAGAAAGGTAAGCTTATATCCCTACTGTTGTTGCAGTAAGAATGCTAACATTCGACAGGCTACATGGATATCAAGATTACCGTTGAGACTGAGGGAGGGCACTCATCTGTGCCCCCAGATCACACCGGAATTGGAATTCTCTCACGAATTGTGGCTGCCATTGAAGACGCGCCCTACTCACCAGACCTTACACCTGTTAACCCTTACTTCACGACCTTACAATGTGCCGCGGAGTACGGACCATCGATCCCCAAAGCTCTCAAGAAGTCTATTAAGAAGTCGTTGGCCAGCAAGTCAGAGGCAAAGGCGCTCGCGGAGTATCTTGCGAAGGACGATATCAAGAATAGATATCTCATGCAGACTTCCCAAGCTACGGACTTGGTTTCTGGAGGTGTCAAGATCAATGCTCTGCCCGAGAAGGTGTACGCCGTGGTGAACCACCGCATCGCTGTTGAGAGTCGCATTGCTGATATCCGGGCCAATATGCAAACTGTACTCGAGGAGAAAATCCTCTCCAAGTTCTCCATGTCATTGGACGCGTGGGGATCAGTATCAGGAAACACATCAGCGACATCCACTGGCCAGATTGTCCTTGAAGATTTCGACATACCATTGGAACCCTCGCCAGTTAGTCCATATGACACTGATGCATACAGGGTCTTCACTGGTACGATCAAGCAAGTCCTGGGAGAAGATATTATTGTTGCACCTAGTATTATGACTGGAAATACCGATACCAAGTATTATTGGGATTTGAGCAAGAACATCTACCGCTTCAGTCCCGTCAGGGAGGAGGGGCGTTTCAATGCTCACACCGTTGACGAGCGTGTGGGTATGAAGGAGCACATGGAGGGGATCAAGTTCTACACCCAGATTATCCTGAATGGTGAGGCGGCATGAAGACAAACTCTATGATCTGGTCCCTTGAGCATCGAATCGCGAGGATGATATATAGTTTGGCCTTTTCGACCTCAAAAGTTATTGTGTCATAACGTACTAGTGCACATTTAGAATGTGATGTTTATATAGGATTTGGGCAGTTGCTACATCTATGCAGAGACGATGAAAGCAAAATCAATTTGATAGTGTATCAAGTAAAGTTCACCTGGACTTCTCCAACTTCTCATTTTCTAGTGTTTGGTGCTAGGTCCGCCGATCGTTCTAGCTAACGACACCAAGTATTCTCACGTACACTCTATAGCATTTCCTCCACAACATCATGCCAGTTGTGCTCCAATCTACACAAAGAACATGGCATCTAGCCTTCACTTGGCGCCTAAAATTTTCTTTAATTGTTGAGCCGATTTACACACATCCCTCAATAAAGGTCACGAAAGATGGGAAGCTATGGCTAGTGCAAGCGTGAATAGAAACTTTTAAGTTGGTATGCTATATAAAAGACAGTACGACAGCGAAGACCGCTCACCATCCCTCGAGAACAACAGATTCTGGTTTAGTTACCAGTTGCGTCATGATACTACAAATATCCTCCAGTAAAGACTCCGCAGTTTCCAACCAAGATTCGCGAGCAACAATCTCCATCATAATAGTATCGCCCTGAGGGAATGCTTGGACCTTCCATTCCCGCAACGGCTCAAGATGCGGATAGATTGTGTCCATCTTGCTGTTCGCGGCCATGAAAGCAAGGTTCTCCACATGCTCGACATCTTGATGAACGACCGAGTCAAACCAATCAACCGTCGCAGGCCAATCAGTGCAATTTTCTACAATCTCCTGCAACCCCATGCCCTCAAAGCGCGTGCTTGCGATGTGCTGATGCTGGATATAGCTGAGGAGGTCACGGCCAGTCCAGCCTTCCTCGAACTTGACTCGAGTTGGAATGTATTGCCAACATGGCCCCATCACCGAATTGGCATTTGGGAAGTCGATATTACGGCCACTGACAACTTCCCCAAATACAACATCCTTGAGTGCCAACCGTCTTGCGAGGCAGATTGCCCATGCAGCTGTAGGGAGAGTGGCAATGGTGATATCTCGGGATCGACTCGATATGTCTACTGTCTTTTGAATAAACACTGACTTGGTAGATTTCAGTTCCGCTGCTGGTCGTAGCACTGTCATGGACGACCCCCGGAGGAGATCACGCCAGTAGTCCTTCCCTGTTGGAATATTTTCCCGGATGACATGGTTCACATACAGAGAAAATGGAACAGACTCTGGCACGGTCTTCCCCTCATACAAGGCAGACAGCTGGCGCAACAACGGCGGCAGGCAGATCTCGTCATACTGCGCGTGGGATATCTTCATGATGAGGCAATTCCGGTCAGCTTCTCCTTGGACCAGCATAAACTTGACAAAGGCGGACCCGAGCGGCATTCGCGTTTGGACATCGAGATCGCAGAGTTTCTGCGCGAAGCTTTCGAGATCTCCGTCGATTTCATAAATGGAAGTGGGCACGGGAAGGGTTTCGGTCACGACGCCGAAACACGTCCCGGCGTGCTCGACAAAGACGGTCCGCAGGATTTCATTGCGTGATACAAGCTCTTGACAACTATCCAGGAGACGTTTGCGGTCAATGTTTCCGTCTAGGTAGAAGAGCTCATATCGTGCGGAGTATCGAGGTAATTGTGTCGTCCCTGTGACTGCGATTGTTTGAAGCGGTCTTGCCGGCAATATATCCTTAACCTTCCATGTCGGGTCTGCGAGCGATGACTGGATTTCAGAGACGAAGACATCAAGCTGAGTTGATTTTAGTAGCGAGAATGGCTTGTAAGTCTCTTCAACGACCGTTGACGGTTTCGTCTCCTCCAGGATATTTGCCATATCGTATAAGCGTCGCTCACTAAAGACTTGAGCCATCGTTATCGTAAAACCTTCAAGTCGGGCTTCGGATACCAATTTCATAGCACTGATAGAGTCGCCTCCAAGCTCGAAGAAGCTGTCATTTAGACCTATATCTTCTTCTTCTGTTCCAATGACCCGGCTCCATAACTGCCTCAACTTCAGCTGTCTTGGGGTTGTAGCTGGTAGCTTCTTCTTCAATTCCGGACTCTGTTGGATTGTAGCCTGGAGATCCTGCCTGTCTTTCGACCCCAGAAGAATGATTCTCTTGTCGCTACTGTATCTGGCGAGTTGACCCGTCTGATACAAGCGATTATCCCGCCCAGGCACTGTCGTGGATTCAGCGGCAAGCCATGATGCGCCTTGCACGCTAGGATCAGTCCTTTCTGAAGAAGATTCAACTAAGAGCTCACCGACCGCGAAGAGTGGAAGTAAACGCTGTGGTTCCGTGGGATCAACGATCCATGTGGCGGTAGTATTTGCAAAGTCTTGATCTTGGATGTCCGATTTTTGATTGCGCAAACTTTCGGCACCAGACGTGCTCAAATCCCATAATGCATCCCGATCTTGCGCACTCAGAATCTCAATATCTCCGATCTTCTTGTCAGCTTGGCAAATCTGCTGCAGAGTTCGCTCCAGTTGTTCGAGGACGGTCTTCATCTGCGGCACACTGACAGTTTTCGAATCAAAGCTAGCCATAACAAAGACGCCCGCAGGACCAAGGGAGCAAACGAGCATGAGAGCGTATGAATTGAACTTCAAAGCTTCCTGGGCTGCCTCCGCATCACCTGCTGGCATAAATCCGTTTGCTGGATTTTCTGCAGATGCTTGTTCTTCTTCAGGCTCAGCATTGGGATGCAGAACCAACCCCGTCTTCAGCTCACAAGCCTCGCGAGCATCTGGACTAAGACGTCTGATATGCTGCAGGCCAAAATGCTCGTGCTCGATCCGAGCTACTGTCTGGTTGTGGATATTCTGGAGATAGTCGGAGGTCTTGGCTGAACGGTTGACTTGAACACGAACTGGCACGGTGGTAATCATCGGGCCTTCGATGCTCTCCACTCCGGTAATTGGTGCATTACGCCCGGTCAATGTCTCGCCAAAGACAACATCAGTTGAGCCTGTGTATTGCGATGCCACAAGAGCCCACGCCCCTCGAACAGCTGTCGCCAAAGTCGTGCTGGTGGAGATTTGTTTGATTGGTATATTGATCTCCAGCAAAGAGTCTGCTCGTGCTTGGTATCCAACAAACGGTAGCGCAGGGAATTGAGAACCTGTTGCGCCTTGAAGATTGGAAGTCCAATATGTCTCGGAGATCTGACGGTCTTGCATGTGGAGATATTTGATGAACGCCTTGAATGGCGTGACTTCCTCCAGCTTCAGTCCGCGATACGCTTTATTTACACGATCCACGATCAATGGCATGGACCAGCCATCATATACTGCATGGTGTATGGTCAGTACGATATGGACCTTTGCAGTATCTTTGTCGTTGGCAATCGCGAAACGAGCAAGCCGGTTGCCAAGTGCCATGCCCTGGCTACGGTCCTTTTCCAGATATTCGTCCAAATTATCGCATTCTGACCAAGATTCTCCATCCTTCGTCACAACTTGCACTAGCCCATGTCCTGGGACTTGTACTATCTGCGTGCGCAAGATTGCGGAGTCTGCGGCGACAAGGGCAAAGGCGGCTTGAAGTCGCTTTGCAGTCACCAAATCCGGAAGCTCAACAACTCGTTGAGCAACATATGCCTCACTGACTTTTGCTGAAAGAGCCATAAGTGCCTCCTGTAGTGGCGTACAGGGATATATGTCTTCAATCGAGGAAGCATCCAAATCGCAAAGTTTTGCTGCTTCTTGCCTTGCAGTCTCCTTATCCCAATTGTCCCCAAGCAGCGAAAACTCAGGGACCCTAATCTGAACTTCTTCACTGAGCGACCCGGAAACTAAAGCCATGTCGGCCAATGTCGGGTATGTGAAGACATTGGCAACGTTCAGAGAGATATTCTCTTCCCTTGCAAGTGCTACCAGTTTCATCGCCTTCAGAGAGTCTCCTCCGACAGCAAAGAAGTTATCGTTGACACCAATTTCAAGATCAGCACCGAACATTTGGGTCCATAATGAATGCAGTTTTCGCTCCATCTCTGTCTTTGGTTCCAACTTCTCCACCCCTTGTACTCTGAAACTGGTCAGTTGCTGCTTGGTCATTGCAGCTCCAATTTCGTGCAATCGTTTCCGGTCCGTCTTGCATGAAACTAGGAGCGGTATCTCTCTCATTGGGATATACGCTGTCGGTATCATGTAGATCGGGATCTCTTTGGTCAAAATGCTGTCTAGTTCCTTTAGCTGGAGCTGAAGTTCCGCAGAGAATGCTGGTTGATCATCCTCCGAATTGACTTGCTGTTCATTCGGCTCTGCCAGAAACGCAACTAGGGTGGGCTCACTTCCCTTTCCTACTGGAGTGATGACTTCTGCAGCAAGAGATATTCCAGATGGCAGTCTGCTTCGAAGGTGATGCTCGACTTCGGCCAATTCCACGCGCTGACCTCTCAACTTTACTTGTCGATCCTTTCGGCCAACGAAACAGATACAACCAGAACCATCTGTGTCATATCGGACAAGATCACCCGTCTTATAGAGACGACCAGCTCTCCCGGGCTGTGTATGGCATCCAGCTGTTAGCCATTTTGGGTCCTCTATAAACACAGCTGATGTTTTCTCCGGCTCGTTGAGATAGCCCAAGCCAACAATGGGCCCTTCAATCAAAAGCTCGCCGATGCCACCTATTTCTGTTAAGCTGTCGTGGTCATCAGGGTCGACAATCCAGGTAGCTCCTCCAACACCTTTTCCAATTGTCGTATATGCTCTCCCAACACCAACATCGCTGTTTATTGTACACCCGACGGTACACTCGGATGGGCCGTACGCGATTATAACTTTGCATTTCTCGCCCCAGGTCGTCGCATCGCCTGCTGATACGTATTCTCCACCGAGTCCCAGTACGTCTAGCAAAGCTACGACGTCGGGTTCCAGTACGCGCGCAACAGACGGCGTCATGTGCGCCATATTGACATTCATATCTCGGATTGCTCCACTTAGATTGTTGATCCGTGCTTCGTCAGATGGCACGCAAATGCAGCCACCCTGGGATAACGTGGCAAGCATACAGTCGATACTGACATCGAATGCATAGGACGCAAAATCCAACACCCGGGAATGCGCCTTGTAACCCACCGCTTCGGCTCTTGGTAAAGCACCGCTTGTGTAGTTTACATGCGAGATAGCTACACCTTTTGGCTTTCCTGTACTCCCAGATGTGAAGATTACATACAACATTGATGATGGAGACACCTCTGGCAAGGTTATTGAGGCTATATCAGTATTTTTCTGGAACTCTGGCCCAATCACAACTATCTCTGCGTCGGGTGCAATTCTCCTCCCAAGTTCGGCTTGTTGAACAGAAGTCAAGACGATTTTGGCCTCTACTTCCCGAGCAATGACCTGCAGACGACCTTCAGGCTGATGCGGATCAGTAAGAACGAAAGTGCCACCAGCTTTCATCAAGCCTAGAAGTGTGACGACTGTCCATCTTGACTTTTCGAAGCAGAGCGGCACAATACTGCCGGCCCCCACTCCAAGCCCAACTAATTTCATGGCCACTTTGGTTGATAATTCTTCGACTTCGCCATATGTTAACTCTCCATCCCAGGACACTACAGCCGGCCGATCAGGGTTCTTCTTCGCGAAATTGGAGATGATGTCGTGCATGCAGTCGCTTATAGTCGGGGGAACCGTGTGGTTGTACTCCCATATCTTGGATAACTCGAGCGGGCCCACATTCGTCGCGCCAACGATGGTTTGATTTTGGTCGTCCTTGATGGAATTATATATATCTGCAAATGCTGCCAGATAGACATCTTGCATATAAGTTGTTATATTTACGGATTGCGATAGTCGGACATCCAGCTCGCTGTTTGATACTGTCGCTTCTATGCTTATTGACCACTTTTGTTAAAGTCAGCTATGGCGTCCCACGAAGCAACAGTTCGAACTTGCCTCGGGCTCTTCCTCTGTTTTAGGGTAGTAGGCTCGCAATGACAACCGATTGTCCTCAATGGCTGCGCCTGCTCCATATTCCTCACTCGCCAGTTCCAGAACCCGCTGGACTGAAGCCGTCTCGGTCTCGACGAGGGCGCTTAGATTAATTTCTCTTCCAGGGGTGGATATGGCATTTGACCATGAAACCACACCGTCTGCACCGTTTTGCTGTGGCCCTCGTCTACCGACAAGTATTGCCCAAGATGCCAGGAGAGAAATCGCTGGCACAATAGAGGGCGTACTCCCGGATAAATCTATATCTGTTGCGACGATTGGCTTCAGCACTGCACTTGACGAAGTTGATGTTGGTGTGCTAGGTGAGTGGGCTGCATCTGAATCAGAGTCGTGATTTGCGGAGCCGGCTTCACTGGTGGTTGTGCTTTCGGAACGCTCGATCTCTTGAACGTTGTCAGCAAGAGTCAACTTATCTCTGCCGATTTCCTCCTCGATTGTTGGCATTGCAACGTCACCAGTTCGAACCAAGTTCTCATTGGACTCTTGGCTCGCCATATTTTCCGTATTGCTGCAATGATCTCCTGTTGTGTCTGCCTTCATGTAGAAGATAAGAAGTCAAGGAGTAGACGGTCTGGCTAGGTTTTGTTTCTCGCTCCTTCATTAGCATATTAAGGCCAGTCGTAATATTACGGCACCACAAACTCAACTCAACGCAAGCCTCGCATAGCTCTTCCGATCGCTCCCTGCCTTTTACTTCCCGCCGTCAGATGCTAGCTAGCACGGCAATATTCACATGGTATGGACAGTAACGCCTTGAAACGCCTCAATATTGGCGTGCCCACTAGACACGCAATGGTCTAACAATGTTACAGTGTTGGCGCAAGTCATCGGCGCCCGAACGATATAAAATCCGTCCCCATTTCCTCCGCCACCTTGTCCCCAAGAGGAAACTGACAAGGGTAGCCTCCCACATGAAGCCCTGAGCAACCTTAACGTACTTAATCTTAGAACGGCAGCTCGGGCTTGGTCCTGCAGGTTCTATGCGGCCAGATGACTTCGGATGCATACCCATTCTGGCAGGAAAGGCGATCTGATAAGTTTATTCTAAGCTTATTAATTTGTGGATCAAGGATTCACCACACCTGCAGAGCAGCCAGCCATTCATTGCGTCGTGCTGCCGGGGCGAAAGGCAACGATACCCACTCATGTCTCCCTCCGCATCCTGACTGCCCTTGAGCTTCGGCAAAGGTGGGGTCTGGAAGGATATGGCACGCCACAGAACGGCGGGTGCAGCTGCGAAAACATGTCAACCTCGGGTCATACAGCGACGCATAAGGGCTTCTGCGCGAGAAAACAGCTCATTTGACGGCTTGGGCTTGAGTCCGGCATCGGCAGCTAGTTTTAGTAGCTCAGATGTAATCCTTTCTTGGCTAGTTCTCTGTGTGGATGCCTCGTAAGAGCACTGTCTGGCCGTCGTCGCCTCGACTTGGCATGACACGTTGATTCATCTGATTAGATTAGATTAGATGCCGCGGCTTTCGCTTCGACAGAATGGTCCTGCGCTGAGCGCGTATCACTTAATCAGTCTTGAGCGAGCTACCGGATGAGAAAATTCTAGTTGGCCGGCAAGTGTCATTTTACCTGCTCCATTCCTCCCCCTCGTCCCGGCGGTGGAGTCATAGTCGCATAGGTGGTGGGGATGATGTGACCCCTCGGATGCTCCAGGTGTGTTCGATCTGATAAGATTATGAGCGCAGTGGGTGACCGGACCCATGCCCGCCAAGCCGCCAAAACGTCGTGGCACGGCAAAGACATGCTTGCTGCAGCCATGGCACAAGCAACCGGAGTATGCTAACTTAGTCAAGCCATGAAAATTACACTTTTCATATTGTTTAGGAGATGCTTCCATGCCTCGCATTCTGACCGGCGCCGGCAAAACGGGCTTACAATGTCCGTGGTCTCTTGCCTGCCGCTACCGCTTGTGCTGGAAAATATTCTTTCGAGCAGCAGTTCACTCCGTCGGCATATTCCTCCTCTTTTGCTTTGCTTGCGACTGATCTGGATGCTGTGTTCTTTGACCACTGGCTTTCACGTTGATCGGGACCTTATCCTTATACTCCTTGGCCGTATACTGCCATAAGAGAGAGAATCCATGACAGCGTCTACTGAGTCCAACGGGACTGCCACTGCATCTCTACCTGCATCTGCTACAAACGATGCTGCCAATGTCTCCCATCCAATGGCTCAGCCTATGGAAATGGATGGAGAGGTCAAGCAAGAAGAAAAAGGCAAGAAGGCAAGTACTTCTCGTGACTTGAAAGACTGACGGGAAAATTTTGCTGATGGGTGCTTCATCAGTTATTCGGCAGCATGACAGCATATTTCCGCTTGCTGGTGTATGCAGATCCAGAACCCTTCGATATACTCCTTTTAGTAGGGGGTGTTCTCTCGGCCATAGCTTCTGGTATCCCGTTTCCCCTTATGGGTATTTTGTTCGGACAGCTGGTTGACAATCTCAATTCTGCCACTTGCAACACCGTTCCTGGTGCAGCGTATCAGGCTGAGGTCAATGACAAGGTTCTCAAAGTTGTGTACATTGGGATTGCGTACTTTGCATTGGTCTATATCACGACTTTCTGCTGGTCGCTAGGGGGAGAAAGACTTGCACAGAGATTGAGAGATCGTTATTTCAAGAGTCTTCTTCGTCAAGAAGCGCTCTTTTTTGATCAGTTACCTGCTGGTGAGGTCTCTTCAAGACTGACTGGCGACATCAGCACCATCCAGCAAGGCACATCAGAGAAAGTCGGCATTGTGCTGAACAGTGTTTCCTTCTTTGTCACAGCCTACATTGTCGCCTTCATCAAAGATGCCAAACTTGGTGGCATGCTGGTATCGCTAGCTCCTGCGCTGCTCTTCATGTCTCTGGTTGGTGGGCACTACATCCAGAAGTATTCCAGCCAGGTGCTCGACAACGTCGGAGCCGCATCATCCATCGCACTCGAAGCGCTGACCAATACCACAGTCGTGCAGGCTTTCTCAGCCAATGCGCGCCTGGAGGCAAAGTTCGCACTGAAATTGAGCGATGCGAAACGAGATGGGATCAAGAAATCGGTTGCGATCGCCATCCAGTCCGGATTGTTATATTTCATTGCTTACTCCGGGAATGCGCTTGCCTACTGGCAGGGGAGCAAGACCATCGCGAATGCGGTTGCGAATCCGAATGCTGCTGGTGGTACTACTGTGGGAACCACGTACACCGTTATTTTCATTCTCTTAGATGGCAAGTCAGTTCTTGGACTTCAGGTTGCCTTTTTCGCTAATGCTGTGCACAGCTTCCCTTATTTTGAGCCAGACGGCTCCATTTCTTCAGGTTTTCGGGTCTGCTGCTGCCGCGTTTGAGAAGTTGGAGAAGGATATCGAGAGCAAACCGATCATCGATGGAACATCTGCGTCTGGACAAGTGGTACCACACGTTGAGGGCAATGTCGAATTAAGAAACGTCTCCTTCACTTATCCGTCTCGACCCGACAAGACAGTTCTTGACAACATATCTCTCGTGTGCCCTGCTGGAAAGCATACCGCGATTGTGGGCTTAAGTGGAAGCGGGAAATCTACAATTGCAGGTCTTATAACGAGGCTATACGATGTTAATGGTGGAGCAGTCTTGCTGGACGGACATGATGTGAAAGATCTCAATGTCAGGTCTCTGCGAAGTTCCATCAGTCTCGTACAGCAAGAGCCATCGTTATTGGACCGATCTATTCTCGAGAATATCGCACAGGGTCTTGTGAATTCTGCAGCGCACTCTCACTTGAACACTATCCTGCTTGGATCAACATTGGAGAAGGTTGCACTTGCTGTTCGCGAAGGCCAGAGTTTGATACAAGCAGCTGAGGTACACGGACAAGACGTTGTTGAGATCATCCAACTTGTAACTCACGCAGCCAATATATCCGACGCTGTGAATTTCATCAACCGCCTCAAAGATGGATTCGGAACCCTCGTCGGGGCAAGTGGAAATCTTATCAGTGGAGGCCAGAAACAGCGTATTTCTGTAGCGCGAGCACTCGTGCGAGATCCTCGCATCTTGATCCTCGATGAAGCGACGGCTTCTCTTGATTCTGCAAGCGAGCTGCGTGTACAAACTGCAATTGAGAAAGCTGCAGCCGGCAGAACGCTCATTACTATCGCCCATCGCCTCTCCACCATCAAGAATACGGACAATATCATCGTTATGCGAGATGGCCGCATTTTGGAAGAAGGTACTCATACCAATCTTCTTGCTAGGGACGGCGCTTATGCCGATCTTGTCCGTCTGCAAAACGTCAACAGCCGCGGCGTTGAAGATCGGGTGTCGACTAGATCTTTTGTCACTGATGATAGTGTTGAAGAATCAAAGGATAAGTCTGAGACTGGTCGATCCCTGGAATCTGCCGAAAGTTTACAGGATAATTCTGAGAAGGAAACGGATAAGAAAGCGCCAAATTCGAGTGTAGAAGATGTGGAACTGGGACCAAGCCGATCGATGGGCTCCATGCTCAAAGCAGTCGGCCCTATCTTCCGACCATACCCGTTGCAGCTTCTTACGGCATTCATCAGTGCAATCGTCTGTGGTGGCTCCTACTCAGCTTGCGCAGTCATATTTGGAAACACGATTGGTGACTTGTCTCCTTGTAACGGAGAATCGTCAATCAGATCTTCAGGAAACTTTTGGGGACTCATGTTCTTCGTCCTTGCAATCATTGAGTTCTTTGCAAATCTGATTTCATGGTCAACATTTGGATTTGTGGCTGAAAAGGTGCTGCATAAAGTCAGAATCCTTTCCTTTCGTTCTTTGCTCCAGCAGGATCTCGCCTGGCATCAATCCGATGGCCGGACACCTTCGGTTCTACTTTCTTTCATCACCAAGGACGGCAATGCATTGGCTGGCTTGACTGGCTCAACCGTTGGAACAATCGTGTCGATTCTCGTCAATCTTGTTGCTGCAATCATCCTCACTCATATCATCGCCTGGAAGATTGCACTTGTCTGTCTTTCCGTTGTTCCATTGATGCTCGGAGCTGGTTATATGCACCTGATGACACTCTCCCGGTTTGCAGAACGGCACGAATCAGCCTTCACAAAATCGATCGGTATCACCGTTGAAGCGGTGAACAGTATCAAGACTGTTGCATCATTGTCTCTCGAGGAAGAAGTCTTGGGAACATACCGCCGTTCCTTGAGAGGCCCTATCAAGGAAATGTTGCAACGCAGCGCATATGCTAACTTATGGTTGTCCATTGCGTATGGCTTACCAAATTTCCTCTATGCTTTGGCTTATTGGTGGGGCGCAAAACGTATCATCGCAGGCGACTATTCACAAACCCAGTTCTTCATTGTTCTGATGGCTTTGTTAGTCAGTGCCCAACTTTGGGGTCAAATGTTCACACTTGCTCCGGACGTCTCTCGTGCAAGTGCATCTGTCAACCGAATCCTGGATATTCTCTCCATTGGCCCGACCAAGAAACTCTCTGATCCATTACAACCTCGAGCCAAATCCGCGGACATGGACATTGAAGCTACCGGCGAGGTGAAAGAAAAGCACTCGGACGCAACGACTGGCGCTAGCGTGCGAATTCAAAATGTCAAGTTCGCATACCCGGCTCGTCCAGATGTCGAGATCTTGCATGGAATGGACCTCTCCATCTCCCCAGGGCAATTCTGCGCTCTTGTTGGCCCCTCGGGCGCAGGGAAATCTACAATCATTTCACTGCTAGAACGCATGTATACTCCCACTAGCGGCAATATCCTAATCGACGGAGTCGACATCGCAAAACGCGAGGGCGTAAGTTTCAGAGACAAGATAGCGCTTGTTCCGCAGGAGAGTGTCCTTTTTGAAGGCACGGTCCGGTTCAACGTCGCACTCGGAGCACGACCTGACGTCGAGCCTACAGACGATGAAATTGTCGCCGCTTGCAAGATCGCTAACATCCACAATACCATCATCTCCCTCCCCGATGGCTACGCGACGAACATCGGACCCAATGGTAGCCAATTATCTGGGGGTCAAAAGCAGCGTCTCGCCATCGCGCGTGCCTTGATCCGGAAGCCGCAATTGCTCCTCCTTGATGAAAGTACGAGTGCGCTAGACGCTGAGAGTGAGGCCCTCCTGCAAGATGGGCTAGAAAAGGCAGCGAGGGGCATCACCGTCATTGCGATTGCGCATCGCCTGTACACAATCAGGAAGGCGGATGTTATCTTTTTAATTGAGGACGGTGTCTGTGTCGATTCTGGGAGGCATGAAGAGTTGGTGGGTAGGAGCGAGAGTTATAGACTGAATGCACTCCATCAGGCTGTTGATGGGAATTGAGAGTACTTGCCATAAAAGACGAGGAGCAAGAGCGTGACCCATAAGTTAGTTGCAAAAGTTTTAGAAAGTATTATGTTAGCCCCTTTGCGAGATGCAATTAATGGATGCGTTTATCAAGCAAGCTTCTCTTCGGTCTTTCCCATGCTTGAGATTCTGATTCTGATTCCATGAGATTTCACATTGCTCACACGATTATGATGTGCCTTTGCCAATATAGATCTCAGATTCCTCCCCAGCTTGAGTATGGGGCTCGAGTTTCAGCGTAGAGGCGTCACGGAGTGAAGATATCCTAGCCTATCTAGATCGCCGAGATAGGATAGCATACGATAGCACAATGGAATAAGCTTAAGCGATATGGAAGGATAGCTACGATAGCCAAAACAAAATATTATATTCCAAAGAGAAACATGAACTTCGTAAGGATATCTCTATTTCCAACTTTCTTCCCAGCTATGCTTGTCAAGATTCGCAGCCTCACGATTAATAATACTCGAGCACAACACAAAGTTCTTTGCTAAAAGTAATGCTAAGCTTACAAGTAACCGTAAGCTCATATCACATGGCAAGGCATTCCACCACTCTGCATCATAGTCCCTCGTAGTGGCAAAAGGAGCCTAAAATAGCAGGGAACCCCCCTAGTGTGCTGGCTCAAAAGTTAAGCGATGACGGAGCGATAGCATAACTTTTCCCATCCGATAGCTTATCGCTCTAGTGTGAATCCCAGGGTTGGCGCCGCCCAAGTGTGCTGCTGCGCTCCGCTGGATTATAGTTATCTGATCCGCTGTGTGCGCATGGTTTAGTGCCACGCTTGGGAGGCAAGGGTTCCCTTCTGCGGGCCGGAAGTCGATTCGAGGATGGAGGCCTTTTCTTTCTCCGATGCGTCGCTGGGGTGGGTTATGGGAAAAGTTAGGTAATTGCGCTTTCGATCGGTGTTTCGGGATCTCAAGGCCCCTGACTTTATCTTGGCTATTGCATAATCGAACGCCGCGATACTGACTGTAGGAGGATCTGGAGAAGTGCATGCTCAACTCTGCTCAACTTATGATACGATAGTGACTAGTTAATTACGCCAAGTTGTAGTTCTCTATACTCACTCGAGAAATTAAGATGCACTGAGGTTGATTACGACCAACTTATTGCTCAACCAAACATTATGGCTCAATACATCATTGGAGTCGATGTCGGCGGTAATCCCACGGTGAAAATATCCAGACAAACAGCAGCTGACAACACTCAGGTACAAACACCGATGCAGTCCTTCTCGATCTCACTAAGACAGGTCCAGAGGCAGTCGTCGCATCTCACAAAGCAACGACCGGTACCGACGTGACAATTGGTATTGAAGATGCCATCAATGTCTTGATCCAGAAGACAGCAATTCCGCTATCTCAAGTTGCTTCACTTATGATTGGCACGACGGTGAGAACAGATTTCAAATATCGTTATTCTAAGCATGTCTACTAATTTCCAGACGGTAGCACTTCATCAATGCTGTCGTAGAGCGAGATGCCTCCAGGATCGAGCCGGTGGCCGTATTACGCCTCGCGTCGAATGATTTCACGGCTTCAACACCACCGTTCATAGATTTCCCAGCTGCTTTGAAGCGGAGTAAGTTGTCGCTAAAAGTACAGATCAATTATGTGCTGATGTGTATGCTCTGACAGTCATGAATGGTCATTCAGCTTTCGTGTCAGGTGGTATTCAAATCGATGGAAGTCTGATTGATAAAATCAATCGAGATGAGATTCTGGCACAAGCTAAAATCATCAAAGAAAAGGCACTGCGAAATGTCGTCGTTGTCGGCATCTATTCACCAAGCGATGAGGACGAGCGGCAAGAATACCAGGTCCGCGATATCTTAACAGAAACGCTTGGCAAGGGCACGAATATCGTCTGCTCTCGAGACAGTAGGCTCTAAAACCAGGGATATAGAGGGACCTTCGTTGACCTTGGTTGTAGTTGCCGGTACTGGAATCCTCGCGCGAGAAAACGCTTCCATTCTCAATGCTTCCATCTTCCACTTCGCAAAACGGACAATCACAGGCTTCAAGCGAGCCATGAAGCGTTTGAACCTTACCTGCCCGCTCTATCTAACTTCTAACTCGGGCCAACTGCTCTCCGCATCGGAGGCAATTCGATATCCTGTCCAAATTTTCTCATCGGGCCCAACAAACTCGATCCGGGGAGCAGCTTTCCTGTCAACTGCACTGGATGCAGACACGTCCAGATATGTCATCGACATTGGCGGTACCACTACCGAGGTTGGGTGTTTGCTGCCAAGTGGCTATCCTCGACTTGCTAGTGCATTCTCGGAGATTGGAGGAGTGCGAGTCAATTTTGCAATGCCACAAGTCGAGAGTACTGGATTTGGCGGGGGTTCCATCATCTCTACTCTATCCAACGGCGCAATCAAGATTGGGCCTGAGAGTGTTGGTCAAGCACTGACGCAAAAGGCATTGTCTTTTTCAGGCGATACTCTGACTGCGACTGATATTCTGGTTGCAGCTGGGGAGGGGGGTATTGGGCATGTAAAGCCCGAAATTGATGCTGCTACTATCCTCGCTGTGAAACAGAAGATGAAGAAGATGCTCGGTGACTGTGTCGACCGAATGAAAACATCGCCGGAATCATGCCATGTCATCCTTGTGGGTGGCGGTGCATTTCTCTGCCCGTCCGAACTGGAAGGCGTCGCGAAGATAGAAAGACCTTTCCATGCTGGCGTTGCGAATGCAATTGGTGCCGCAGTTGCCGAGATAGGAGCCACTGTCGAGGTCATCGTTGATACCGAGAAGAAAGTAGAAACTCTTGTCGAAGTCAGAGAAAGAGCAATCTCTCAGGCAGTGCAGAAGGGTGCGAAGGAGGGCGCAGTCAGGGTTCTGGAAGAGGTGGTTGCGGGGCTACCTTACATTGATGCCAAATGTAAGGTTTCTGTCAAGGTCTCTGGGCCGATAGACTATGAGAAGGTGCTGGAACTAGACAACTCAGATGAGGTGTATGTTGAAGAAGAGGCTCACTACGAGGTCAAGCAGCATATTTCTGAAAATGTGGCCGTAGAGGATGTGGTCGATTTTGAAATGTATAAACCTCACGTCGATATAGAGCGTATCTGGCACTTGTCCGAGACTGATCTATTGTTTATCTCTATTGGATGCTACATACTCGGTTGTGCAGGAGGTGGCAGCTCATACACAAAATATCTAGAAGCACGAGAAGTTTTGAGATCCGGCGAGACAATGTCTCTCATCAGCATATCAGATCTTGCGCCAGATGCTATCTGCCCTCCACTCTCAGGCGTAGGAAGTCCCGCTGTTGGCGTAGAGAGACCTGGTGGCCTCCTTGTCAAACACGCATTGGAGACAATGGAGAAGCACTTGAGTATTCAGTATGGTGCTATGCTTGCAGTGGAAATCGGCGGGGGCAATGGATTGGAGCCTTTGCTCTGGGCATCCTCGAAATACTACAACGTGCCCTGCGTTGATGGCGACTTGATGGGTGGGTCGTGCAATAACATCGTGAGATTAATTGAGTTAATACATACTAGGTCGAGCTTTCCCCTCTTTCGAGAAAATAACGCCTTACGTTAGTGCGCAGAACATCAATGAGCTTCTTCCTGTCGCTCTGTCGGATGGGAATGGCACGAATATTATCATGACGACCGCGAAAGACACATACGCTGTTGATAACGTTCTTAGAGCCGCAGTAGTAACAATGGGGTAAGTAAATACGCACAAAGTACTAGCAACTCCATCTAATAGAAACAGCTCAGCAGCAGGTGGTGTCTCTCGTCCTCTCAGCGGTGCAGAGCTCAAGAAAGTCGGTGTTCCCAACACGCATTCTCTTGCGTGGAGACTCGGTCGGGCAGTGACGCGAGCTCAATCTACCGGTAGGGTCTCATCCGTCTCAGATGATATCATTCGTGAATTTGGAGGCAGAGAGAGCGCCAGCAAAGTATTCTCGGGTAAGATTGTGGCTGTAGGGCAGACACTTTACAAGGGCCATAGCTATGGCAATCTGGTCATCGAGAGACTTCAAAGCTATGAAATGGAGGCCGGGGAGAAAGAAGATGAAGGGCCGGAACGTGTCGAGATTCCTTTCAAGAATGAGAATCTGATCATTGAAGCTCACTACGCTTCCGGTGAGAGGAAGGTAGAAAATCCCATTTGCTGGGCGAGAAACATTGGCTCACAAACCAACAGATCCTTGCAACCGTACCAGACCTCATCATGGTCCTAGACACACTTACAGGTGAAAGTGTTGGGGTTCCTGAATATAGATATGGCTTGAAAGTCATGGTCTTAGTCGCCGCTGCACATCCTTTGTGGACCAGTTCGCAGCGCGCCATTGATATCGTAGGCCCAAGGGCGTTTGGGTATGATCTAGATTTCAAACCATTCGGGGTTTTCAAGGAGGTAAAAAGTGTTATAGACGAATTTGCGCCGGTTGTTTGAATGGCTTTTACTTAGAAGACACGAAGGGCATTGGATGCTCATGAATGTCTTTGGGGGCTGGGTTGGTGCCATTTTCTACGATGTTGGACAACAAACCTGGTCTAAACGTTATATTAATTCTTTGCTATTATTTTGAAATATTGCAAGGTATCAAGCACCTGTGCAAGCATGCTAGTGAAAGCGATTACTTAAACGGAGTATTGATAAGGTACTGCTTGTAAAGGTCCAACCTCCATATTCATAGTTTCGGTAGAGATGGTATGGCTGCAGAGACTCTTGGCCTTTCCAAGTTCAAGCTATAGAGTCTAACCATTAAGAGTTCAATGAGTGCCTAATTACCCTGCATTTTGATACTAGGGGTTGAATCTGGCGGAGTATTTCCTCGCAGCTGATAGAGTGACCAAAGCAGCTGCGTACATGGCACATATTATTCCCAGCAACCTGATCACAGTTCTGCGCCGCTCGTTTAATTGACTATATTTGTACGTTAGATCTTGCGAACCAATTTGTACACAGGATAGCTCTCTTCCCTGAACGACACGGTAAATGCTGAGAGCATGACGATCAAGATAATGATTTCTGAATAATTGTGTTTCCTCGCGCGGAATGATCCTGCCCCGTTGCAAGCTAAGCTTTATCAAGCTTTCGGGGGTGGCATGCTTAAGTCAGGCAACTCTAAGCTTAATCTTTTTCTCGGACGCATGCCCTCTTCGGGCAATGTGACCCATGTCAAGAAAGAGCCATTTCAATATTACTATGTGACTTAATTTAACTCTATACTGTTGGCGGCCATTGCGATGAGGCCATGCCTCCACTGATCCGCCAATGCTTGTTCTAGCAACAAGTCGCTGGCCACTGTATCGCTGGACGAATCTCGGAAGCTTATTATCTTAACCATATGAAGTAGGTGGGTTGTGCTCGTTTAAAATAGGAAACCAACCCATCGGAATGGTCAGGGGCTCTGAAGACTATGCATGTCCTCCATATGGTTTAATCATCTTCGTAAGGCGTGATATCCGAGATTGACCCAGCTATCGGGCAGGTAACCCTTGTAATTTGATCGATGCGACAATCCAACGGCCAAGGTATAGATTGTACATGGAGCCACCAATGTCTTTTATTCACAGCATCATGGACGTTTTCGCATACTGATTTCTGGCTTTCTTTCTCCTCTATTTAATTCGTTGCCAAAACATTGGTGTACTGCAAAGGGCAAGTTGATATTACCCTTAAACATGTGGTGTCGCGTAGCGCTCGCTGTACTCGCAGTTGGGATACTCCCAAATGTTCAGGGTCAGAATCACCCTGAAGCTAATGATCTGCAAAGTCTCCTTACAACAATTAGCCTGTGTCGAATTGGCCAGGTCTGTCCAACTCCTTCTACCACTTCGACGTCTATTTCGACAAGATCATCGTTGAGTCCGGTACTACCGACGTCTTCCTCAGTAGCGTTGATTCCAACGTCAAAGTCGCATTTGACCTCCACTTCTAGCCCGGTGCCACCTATAACCAGCTCAAGCACTTCCACCAGCTCGATAAACTCAATGCCAGGATCAGATAGCCTGGTCATCACTACAGTCTTCACTCAACCTTCCGATTGCACGGCATCAGACTTGATTACCCAGATAGCTCCGGATTCCGAATTGTGGCAGAACATCATTCAACCCGTGCCAACAGCAACATTCACGTCCTGCTATCCAAGCCAATTCTACTCGAGTCTTATTGCCAGTGCTTCTGGCACGTTGCTACCTCCCTTTCGCGCTCTGGTTTGCCCTAATGACTGGGAAACATACAATTTGAACACCACTTATATCATCTGTTGTCCAGCGTATGTCATACGATCGGTTCGTTATTGAACATGGGCCCATACTGATATTGTTAGTAAATACGGTCTGTACCTGCCACATGGTCATAATGTAGAACGCCCTGGCTTGGGGGCTATTTGCACTTTGGACTTCTGGCCAGACGTATTGATGGACATCACAAGATACGACAGGACCACACTCGTGACGACTGACTATACATCGGCTGCTCAGAATGGAACTATTGTGCTTGCATATGCTTTTGACGGAATTGCAGCGACAGCCACTGATGTGCACACAGAGCCGACCTTCGCTGGACTCTTCACAACAGTCAGTATAACTGCTATGCCTGCTGCTACCACAACTCCGCCGGCCAGCGCAACTTCTCCATCCTCTAGTGCAACCTCTGCGCCATCTAGTACCATCTTCATGTCGTCTGGCACTTTAAATAGGCCCATCACCCCGCTCCTATCGATCTTTTCTTCGATCTGCCAGCGGCTTTTCCGTCTAGTGTAGTTCTAGGGCCTAGAGAAGCAGTTCTAGCCGGGTTCTACTTCTTAAAAATGTAGCAATTTGTAGCATCGTCTACAGACTGTCTGCGTTTATCTGAGCGGCCCTATATCTCCACGTATTCGTCGACGATCGAGGCATGAACCTATCTTATTTTAAAGGCAATATCTTAACGGTCCTGGATCTACTACTTTTCTACACATTGCCCGACAAGTTTTACTCAAGCCCTTGACGCCCTTTCCTGGAACTGCGCGTTTTCGTTTTTCAGAAATGAGAACACAGATTTCTCCTACAAGGACATAAGATCTCCCAACACAGTTTTTAATACGTCTACGCTCAATGTTCACATTTTTCCATAATCCAAATCGGCAACAATAGCACCCGCAACCTCCTCCTCACTAATGGTACGTTGCGGGCCCTTGAACCAAGCCCTGCCGCCAAGGCCAAAGGGCAACCACCATCCCGCAACACTAATAATCGTAATGGCTCCAATCATGATAGGTGCATAATTCAGCGTCTGCGCCGTGACCGGATAGAGTTGCGGAAGCAGCAGGACAACAAAGAGGAAGGATATATAGGCGGCTGACACGATAGCACAGAGGATTGACCATCTTCCGAGATTCCATTTCGCCGGCTCGAAAGTCTTACGGCCAACAGTGTGCCGCGCAATAATTGGAATGAGATATGAGACGTTGGTGGCGATGGTTGCTGTAGCTGTGATGGCTGAGAAGGCAACTGTGGATCCGATCACGGCAGTGGTGATAGCAATTGAGAGAGCGCAGACGAGTATGGCGGCGTTGACAGGCATTTTGCGGTCTTTCGAAAGAATCTTGAAGTATTTTGATCCGGGCAGGATGTTATCTCGTGAGATGGCATAAGTTACTCTCTGCGCAGACATAAAACACGATGCAGTTGCACAAGTCGAGTCGACCCAGAGCAGTGCAAGAATAGCAACGGCGCCGTTGGGACCAATGAGCTGGACTAGGTATTCGGCCCAGTTGTTGGAGTATGTCCCGTTAATAATGCCATCGAAATCTTGCATGCAGAAGAGAATCAGGATGAGTGTCGGGATAGACACAAGCCATGCTGAGGCTGTGGAATAAACCATGCCTTTGGCAACAATGACACTAGCGTTCTCGGTCTCCTCGCAGATATGAACACTAGCATCGTAACCATAGAAGACCCAAGCTCCGAAAAGAATAGATATGATCCAGCAATAAGCATCGCTTGCCTGCTTCTCCTCTCCTGCGTTAATGCCGTTGTAAATGTGGTTGAAGACACCTTCGCGTGTTTGGAACCCCCCTCTTTGATGTGCGGCGATGGGAAACCAGATGTAGTACATAACTAGGAGGACGTGAAAGATGATGACAGCGAAGCGGAAATATAGCTTTAGGATCTTCTGGGAAATGACGTTGGGGGCCATGGCAAATAACATGCCGATTGAAGTGAGCAGCCATGCAAACCAGCCTTGAGACAGAACTGTTGCATTTGGATAGTTGATCTCGAGGGCCGAGATGAGAAAGTTCGTGGCTCCTTGCTGTACTCCAGGAACAACCGTAACCCTACTCTCAAGTCAGACCAGCTTCACGCAGAATAAAGCTTATCAGTGAAGCAAAGAAAAATCAGATACGCACCAGCCGCAGAAATTCCACCACCCAGTCATCCAAGCAAGGAAAGGACTATTTCAAAAGTCAGTGAATGGATTCCATTGTATCACATACGAACAAGCACTCACCCCCACTCAGCACCACCTAGTTTGAACGACCAATAGTAGATGCCACCAGCTGTTGGCAAAGCAGCAGCAATCTCAGCCATCGACATACTGACGATGAGAGACAAACCACCGACCATTGTCCAGTTTGAAAAGGCAGCAGTTGGCCCACCAGTATACATGACCCAGCCAAAGAGGACAGGAATTCCGGATACGAAATTCATGGACTAGATAGTGGAAGGCATAAACTCGCTGGCATTTTTCAAGTGCAAAGAGGGATTGGGAGGTAATAAAGTCAGATGGTCCATACCGTGAAAGTAGCAGCCCTGCGATAAAGTTAGTGCTATGCTGCTTTCTTGTTTGAGGGCAGAATATTGGTACCAGTTCTCAAACAAGCCCAAGCTTCTGAAAAACTCTTGCTTGTAACCAAGAGTTGCGAGGTGGAACTCATCTTGAGTCATCTCCGTCTTCTTTCCCTCTCCCAGAGACTCGGACACGCCAACCTGCCGCGAAACCGTTGGTTCTATAACATTCTCGGATTCTACCTTCTTCTCCATCCTGACAGTGTTTTACTAGTGGTTCTAGATGTGCGTTTTGGTGAAGGATGAAGTTGCGGACAGAGTAGGCTATATAAAATATGGCCAGTTCCAGACTACTGTAGTAGGATGTGGGACAAATGCTATCAGGATGATACACCAGATGCTGACACGACGGTGTTGAGATAACGCTAGAACGAGAAAAGCATATACAAGCGGAGGCTATCATGAACAGATGGGGTATGAACTCTCACCCCCTTGCATGATTGGATCCTTGAAGAACGCATCGATCAATGGCCCCATTGTGCCACAGAAAACGGGTTGCGGGCTGCTAAATCTCTTATCTTCGTACTTCGTAGGCTTATCGTGTTCCTGGGGTCGAAAAGCCACCTCTTCTCGAACCTACAAAATGCCCATGGGAGGTGATAGCAAAAGTGGGGAAGCAGGACTTGTCGGAGCTGATCAGATACGATTAGCTTAAGAACATGCAGATCATGTTATCTGCATGGAGCAAAGGCATTGTTTTTCACCTCGGCACTGGCCAAATTTCATGTACATATGGGGCAGATTTGGGACTTCCAACCATCGTCGAAACCTACAAGCCCATATCAAAAGTTCTAAGAGCGCCAATGACCAAACCGATGGATGCAAGGTTCAAATGCAAGACTGCCTGTGATGGTGCTGCAGCAAGGGAAAATGTGGCGGTAGCCGAAGCACTGGGAGCTGACGTACGTTTGCAGCGGTACGCCCGAGTGCTTCGCTGGTTGGTTGAAATTTTGACCCTCAAGAAACTGTTCAGCAGTCATTAAACCTATGAAATATCACCATGGAGCACAGCAGCACCAGCTGTAGCACAGCTTGCGAAGAAGCTGCTTGTGAAGTTGAACGTAGTCGCCTTCTCACTGTAATCTGCCAACACGATCATACCAACAAAGATACCATCAAAGTCTGCATATGCAATGACGCGCGACAGTTAGACTACACGGAGTAAGTGTGTACTTCGGTATAGGGCCACTGAAATGCTTCGAACATGCAGTGATATCGATGATTGTCGCTGCTGCAATCTATACGTTCGTGTTGTGCCACCGTTGTTATCGCTACCATTAAGTTTGACGACGTCTGGTGGGACTCCGCGCCGCGTGAGGCCGCCGTAATCGCAAAAGATAGATGTCACTTGAGCGCACTTATACGGGACTGTGAAAGCACGATAATCTGCATACTCTCGACTTAATATAGGGGTTTTAGGACGGTCAGAATCGCTACTTACTGTTCCAACAGCATATGCGTCTCGACAGGTCTTCCCAGTAACGCATGCCGCTGCAGTAACTACGGAAAAGAGATTGGAGTGCTTAGCAGATTCCTATGGTAAACCATGGAATGACTGTTAGATGAAAAGACGACAATAAATTAATTAGCGGGCCCACAGCACCTTGAAGACAATAAGACGAAATATAATGAATATACTCCTGAAAAAACTGGGCCTGACTGGTAAAATGGAGAGATGAATTAATTCTGCTTGCACATGGAGTTACGACTCGACTCTTATGCTACAGTTCAAATATCATTTGGAATGAGATTATGCAAGGTAAAGCTGTACCGACGTAATAATTGATACATATCATAGTATTCACATGGACCCTTACTAGCAAAGTGATCGCGGAAGAGACCTGGAATAGTGAAGCAGAGTAGAGGAGGAGAAAAAGAAATGAAATGAAGAGACGATTAACGGGTACACTCCCGAAATCTGGGGTTGTGCCGAATAGGTTACCGAAGCCGCCACCTCCCCCCCCCCCCCCTTCAGTCTGCCTCTACCATTCAAAGCCATCACAGTTACAGGTTGAATTCTATTCTTCAAGACTCATAGGAATTTCTATGTGGCCATTCTTCCTTGTACTGCTTCTACTGTCTAATGCACAAAATATGCATCAAGCGTTCTCTAAGCTCTTGTTCCGGACACCATTACCACTCACTGCACCTACTCAACCCCGAAGAAAAATCTGCAACTTCACCATCATACCTCACCAATCAAGTAAACCATTGTTGTTGGCCTTACAAACCAGATTACTCTCGAGCTCGGCGCAGACTATAGATCCGTTAGTAATAGTTCATCACCGCAAGGCATCACTCACGGTCATCGTCGGCTTTTCCCTCAACTGAGAAACCTTGCTTCCTAGCAGCGGGTTCAATCTCGTGGCCAACTTGTCTCTCGGATTCGAGATGCGCTCGTAGAAGTTGACTGATCTGTTCCTGTGGGGCTTGTACAGGTTAATCATTAGTAGACCAAGGATCTCGGAGATCTGCTACTTACCAACCGCAAAGTCATCATTGCCTCTTGACAGGTCTCGCTGCTTGATTTCCAGCCGTCCAATCTCAGATTGAATCTCCTCCTTCAACTGCTTCTGCAAGCTTGAGAACTTGGCGCTGTGGGTTATTTTGGCATGAAGATCACATTCAATGGTTGTCGCTGATGGCGATTGAGGAAGAAGTCTCACAGTCAGTAGAAGGCCATGGGGAATCCAAATACTGGCTGAATAAGACAGCTTCATTTCTTTAGTTTTAGCGCTCCTTCCTAGCATCCACTGCCAGCTATTCTGAGAATCCTGCAGCCTTTCCAACGAAAACTCGCCAGCTAATCAACGTCAGTATAATTCTTGAATACGGCTTGGATAACCTACCTGCTAGCTTCCAATTCAAGACAGCGTCGAATTTCCAACTGGAGACCCAGTCAAGTCCTGCTGTGTTTCTCGCTTTCAGCTCGGCTGCCAACTCGAGATCACTGACCTCCGGGCCAGCATCAAGATTCACAAAAACCATGGACTCCTTCACAACACTCCGAATTTCCCACAAGCTGTTCATCTCTTTCTGGAAGCCTTCTACCTTGTCAAACTCGGGTGCTTTCACCAACTCACCCTTCGTGTTGTAGCTCCATCCGTGATACCTACAGCCCAGGACGGTTGAGCTACCGCTTTCTTTTTTAGTGATGGTGTAGGCGCGATGGCGGCAAATATTGTGGAACGCACGGATCTTTTGATCCTTTCCAAGAATCAGCATGAAGGAGAAACCTGCGATTTCATAAGTGCGATAATCTCCAGGCTTGCGAAACCGAGATGCATGGGCTACAAAATGCCACGTCTATGTCCATCAGCTAGATTTGGACATCTGACTTTAAGACTGGTATACCTTGCTAAAAATAGCTCGTCGCTCTAGTTGAAATATATCGTTGTCTGTCCACCACTTCAACGAAAATTGAGTGACCTTTTTGAGGATAGACTCGTCTGACTCTGCAAATTCGCAAGTATAAAATTGCTCGTTCCTTTTCGCATACCATGTGGTGATTCTGTGGTAAACATTGTAGTGACGTAATGCTGGATAGATATAAGCAGATATCAATACCACAGCGATTGCGATCACAGGAGCAGACAAGTTCATCGTTTCCATTTTGAGGATTCTCTTTCGGTGATTCAGGATTGAGACTCGAACTATCGTGATGTGGGAGAAGTATGGTTATTAGTATTTTTGTATAGCCGCCAGAGATGCCAGAGGAATTAGATACCAAAATGAGCTTCCGTTCAAGCTGCCGATAGCGTAGTCACCGTTACATGTAACCTATTTCGCCATAAATGACATCCAAAATGGGGTTGTCTTTCCCCTCGCTAGTTATTTTGTGTTCCTGCATCTGGTGTGTAGCTGCGCAGTATAGCCAGGCCGGGTTGGTGCTATCATGCATAAAACCTCGTCGCAACCAGAACGAAATGCCGTTTTGGAAGGCAACGGCGTAGCTTGGGCGCGTTTGTTTCTATCTTTCCTCTCATTTGTTGACGATGTGGATCGTGTTATACGACTGACGTCTGGGGTAGATGCATCTGGATAGCATTACCCTTTCGGGTACGGCTCATCTTTCCGACTGGTGGACTTGAGCTTGCGGAAGCTTAATGACCTCGCACCAGAACTGACTTATATAGCGTCGTAATTATAAGGTTAAGTAGTATCCAGCTTGACGTACCCAGATTCTCTTGACTGGAGATTTATCTCTTCTCAATTAGATCTATCGCCATCATGGATTCTCTCACCAGAACGTTGCCAGCTTCTTGGTTTTGTAGCTCTGAGCTTTATCAATTAGAGAGGCGAGCTGTCTTTCTCAAGGTAAATATTAGTTGAATGCCCAAAGCACCAATTCTTTCTGATAAAGTCCAGTCCTGGCATCTTCTTGGACCAGTGACTCGATTTCAAAAGCGATCTGAACCGTTGGTGTACGAGATAGCACAGGTAAAGCTTATTGTTGAGAATCAAAGCCCAGATTCCGATGGAGTTAGTATGGAAGGAATTGTTGTCTATGCCGAAGAAAAGGTTTGTCCCTCCACCAAGTATGAGCAAAGAACTGACAACCTTCTTCAAGGGAAGAGAGATCAAGTATCATTTGACACCCAGTGGCCTTCTCTTTGCTACTCTATCACTCGATGCACCTGAATTTGAAGAATTCTTCCCTGGACTAGAAGATTTGACCAACAAAGTCGACTTTACCAAACTTCCACACCGGAGGAGTATATCATATGAAGGACGATTCAACTGGAAGACCATGTGCGTACCCTCTTATCACTTGCACCAACTACACAACTGACACAACACAGGATCGATGGGTACCAAGAGTGCCTTCATTGCCAGTATACCCATCCGACATTCAGCAAATTCTACCCACCGACCTTCTACTCCGTAACGAACCATCTCAATTTCAGCCAACACGTTGCCGACCCCACCAAACCTAACGACGGGCTCTTCCTCTATTTCTTCCCAATCTGCACCCTCAACGTCTACGGCGGTGGCATGTCCTCCTTCCGGACACTCCCTTCCGCGACGGTCCCTGGCCTCGCTCGCATGGAATTCGACTACTACCACAACGGCACCGAGGCCGAGTTTGAGGAGTATTATAAGTTCGTGCGCCAGGTCGCCCTGGAGGATTTCGAACTCTGTGAGAAGGCGCAGTGGAATTTGGAACGGGGGGTTTATGGGGAAGGTATCCTAAACCCCGTCAAGGAGAATGGTGTTGCGTTTTATCAGGGCAAGGTTCGAGAGGCAGTTTATAGACAGCATGGGCTGGAGAAGGAAGAAAAGAAGAGGGCGGAACATTCGTTGGTTAAAGCAGTGGGTGGGAAGGTGGACGCTGTTGCTGTTGAGATTGCTGCTGTTGCATGATGGCTCCTTTCTGCTGGCGTAAGCCGACTTGATATGCTCTAGTTCTCTTATGGGCCTTATGTACGCTTTCTTTGTATCTTATCACGATAAACACTTGGGCTGGGAGATGCTCTACCGTACTGAAGATACACAAAGCTAGCCTACCTCCTTTGATGTTCATGCCCTCGAGCCGCAGTCGTGCAGGCCCTGCTTCTCTGTTGATGCCCCTAACAATCCAACAGACTTCTGTCTTGTGTTTGAAGCGTTAAATGTGCAAAGTATAATGATGCAAGGTCATCGGTTGGTCAGAGAAAGCTTGACCAGCATTATATGTCCGGCTCGCTTCGATTTATAACAGTATGTGGCGTGTTGCAATGAGGAGGAACGAGTCGAGGATGGGCTTGACGCTTAGAGCTCGTTATCGCAGTAATTGTAGACGGTTTCTAGCTAGCTGGGTTCTGGATAAGTTAATAGAGATATAAAGAATAAGAACACGACTGGAGTCTGTCGGTATTGAGTTCAATGAGAATGCTCAAGAGTTCAAGGCGTATGTGAGGGGTAGATCTTGGTGGGTTGGTTTCAGGGGAGGATGTCGGTGGGCCAATGATTGAGGATGAGAAGAGGGGAGGGATAAGAGGTACTTATGCTGAGCCTGCTCGTACTGGCGGCCCAGTACTTAGTTGTAGAGGGGACATACTCAGGCATAAGTACTGTTTATGGAAGAGACAGAGAACAGTGCCAATTTCGAGAGCGGCCCTAAGTTAGTCCGAGAAGTCTGCGGGTCCCCCATGAGGTCGATCGGCGCTAACCCTAAAACAGCAAAGAAATAACAGCGACTGACACACGAACCGCATCCGGGATGATGCGAGAAATCCTTATCTTTTCGCTTGACAGAAATTCTCAGCATCGACCTATCAACGCCTTCATATTGCAACCAAAACATCACAGGTACGGTGTCAGGCAGAGAGGTCACGCAACCACCTCCGACAACACGCAGACTCAGACTACTGCATGAGCTGCCGTACAAAGCATCTTGAATCGATCCTCTCCTAGGATCTGAACAGCGCACCATACATACATCCTCACGCAATCATGGCTTCTACCCTCGCACTGTTGCCCTTCTTCTTATCGCAGGATCTGACAACCAAGGAGGCCTTATCAGGAATCTTTGGCAGTATCAGTCTTGCAACATGGGTGTGTCTATTGGTGAGTCTCTTGTTCCTGGACAGCATCACTACATGGGCCTGACAAAACATCCTCTAGATTCCCCAGCTCATTGAGAACTACCAAAATGACAGCGCCGATGGCATCTCGCTCGTTTTCTTATTTGTATGGCTCCTTGGTGATCTCACCAATCTAGCAGGTGTGTATAGTCAACCAGTAGAACCCTTTCTCTGACTCTACCTCTTTTTCTTTCCGCCACATAGGCCTGGAATTTTGGGGCATGGTCCAATCTAGTTGGTTAGGGAACCTTGCCTTTTTTTTCTCTTCTTCCATACACCGTCCTCCACTCCATCCTCGAGGTCGCTGTATCACGTGCACTTTACTAAATCTCCCAAAGGTGCTTTATGGGCTGGTCTCGTCCCTACTGTCATTGCCCTCGCCATCTATTTCTGCATTGCAGACTTCGTCCTCATCTCGCAATGCATGTACTACAACAACAAAAACGCCAGGAAAGCTCGGCGCCAGCAATCCGTCGTTTCCACAGGCTCAGAGCAAGAGCCCCTACTATCCCGTCGCAGAAGTAGCGACAACACTGGTCTCCCTGGCTCGCATCGAAGAACGTCCGCTTTGAGTGCTCGAAGTGTCGATGGATCGCTGGTCAAGATCGAGGAGGAGCAGATCTCGATGGCCCGGACCTGGTTCAATAATACCATATCTATCTTGGGGGTTATTGCTCTGGGTGTCGTCGGTTGGGGAATTGCATATCAAACCAAAGTTTGGACGCCAACACCAGAACATGGAGATACGCCTCAGGCGACGGAAGTCGCTTTTGGTGCTGAGGTACTGGGCTATTTCAGTGCTATCTGCTACCTGGGGTATGTTGTACTCATGGTCTCTCCATCAAATGATATCTGACAATATATAGGGCACGAATTCCCCAGATTTTGAAGAATCACAAAGATCGATCTGTAGAGGGTTTGTTTCTGTTTCCTGCCGATTCTATAGTTATACTAACATATTCTCCAGGTCTTGCACCCCTCTTCTTCATGCTCTCTATGATGGGCAATACTACCTATGGGGCGCAAATTCTCTTCCACTCGCAAGATCGAGAGTACCTCCTTACCAACTTGCCCTGGTTGATTGGATCGATTGGCACCATCTTTGAGGACTGCATCATCTTTGTGCAGTTCCACGTCTATAATAGCCGCAAGGACTCAGATTCTGCTGTTGAGTAGATGCAACTCTGACGAGAAATGTCATGATTGATATGATGGAAAATGAGAACAGAGACAAGAGATGGAGAGTATCGGGAGAATTGTTGTTAATGACTGGTGAAATTTGTTCGTTGCTTTGCATTTTGTTTGGGAACAAGGTATCAAGCTTAGATTAAGCTTGTTGCTAGCCGACTCGCGGTGAGTCGCATGTATTTATGGATCCTGTCGTTTGCTTGCGTTAAGACTTGTACCTATAGCGATGTTTCGCGTTTAAGTGTTTTCCAGTTCTCTGAATCTTTGTAAACATAGATACCTAAGCTAGAAGCAATCACGATCCCAAATATCAGAGTTCACAAGAGCTTCGGGATGAATGGATGAGATGACCGAGATCTTCCCCCTCATAATTTTAACCTTTCCACGCTAACACGCTGCTCCCTTGAAAACCCCGCCAAGATCGCTCTCTAGCTGGGGTCTAGCGCAAGCCTTGGGGAGTGGGCAAACTGCACGGAAGGGTTCCCTTTCGATGTTTCGTTCGTCATTCTTCAGTCAACAACCTCACCTTTCTGATTCGCTGCGTGTGTATCCTTTGAGTGTCCAACCAACAGGTCAAATTCGTTTGGCTATCCATTCCTTTCCCCCTCAGCTCCATTTTAGGACACTCACTCTTTTCGTGCCTTACCACCATTATCCAGAGAACTCCACGGTGCTCTGTGCAGCTCTGTTTACCTGGCCACGTTCATTAAACCACCACTTACAACAATCACCGCAAACATGCAACTCCCCATCCTCCCCCTTCTCGCCTTCGCACCATCCCTCGCTGCCGCCTCAGGAATGTTAGGCTTCGCGCTGGGCAACAAGAAAGCCGACGGCACCTGCAAGTTCCAGCCAGACTGGGAAGCCGACTTCAGCGCCATCAATACCGACTCTGGTAGCAAAGTCGTCCGCATCTACGCTGCGTCCGACTGCGATACTGCGAAGTGGATCCTTCCTGCGGCAAAGAAGACTGGTGGACAGGTCATTTTGGGCATCTGGTAAGTTTATTTATGAACGTTTGAGAGGAAGATGGAGAGGCAGAGAAAACCTATGGATGGGATTGAATGCCGTGCTGATTATGTCTGGGTTACTATTGGTTAGGCCTGATACCGACTCCTCGTATGCTGCAGACAAGGCTGCCGTTGTGCAGTATGCACCACAATACAAAGACCAGGTCTACGCCATCACCGTCGGTTCAGAGACCTTGTACCGTGGTAATTTCACCGGCGAGACGCTCCTGACGAAGATCAAGGATACCAAGAGTGCAGTTGGCTCAGGTTTCAAGGTCGGCACTGCGGATTCTTGGAATAAGTTTATGGATGGAACTGCTGATGCACTGATTACGGGCGGTGCTGATATTCTGTAAGTTCTCTCTTACTTGACTCGGCAGTTTAGTAATCCTAGGGAGTTGTATGGTTGATAGCAATGAGGTAATACTAACATATTCACCCACCTAGCCTCTGCAATGCTTTCTCCTACTGGCAAGGCCAAAGAATCGGCAATGCCACGGCCTCCTTCTTCGACGATATTATGCAAGCCTTTGGCCACATACAATCCGTCGCAGGCTCTTCTCCTCCAGAACTCTGGGTCGGCGAGACCGGCTGGCCCTCTGCCGGTTCAACCTACCAAAACGCCGTCCCGGGTGTGGCCTCTGCAAAGACCTACTGGGATAAAGCCATCTGTGGCATCCTGGCCTGGGGCGTCAATGTGTTCTTCTTTGAGGCTTTTGATGAGCCTTGGAAGCCGGTCAGTGTTGGACAGGATGGTTCCGTAGCTGATGAGACGCATTGGGGCGCGTGGAATTCGGATAGAAGCTCGAAGTATGCGACGACCTGTTAAGGCAGCGGTGTGTTGGTGGCTGCGAGTTGATCATCTTGTGTTGGTAGATTGAATTCTCGAAAGTTGGTTCGGTTGATGACCCAGCTTATTGCTGCTTGTATGATATTGAACTTTAGCCTGCCTGTCGATTTAAGAAGATTCCCTCTTGTTCGTAGTTTTGAGTTTTTATCCCGATGGCCGATATGGGGATACAGAGAGGCGTAGCTTTGTCAAGGCATGTCGGGTAGCCAAGTAGATCCAATGACATAAAGGCCTCTCGCACCGAGTCGTACAGAGAGGACGAAATTATATATAGTTTTGCTCGGCAGCTTGTTTAGCTGGGCCGTTTCAAGAGCTTCAACTCCTCCGGATGCGGGCTTGAGCGGTTAAAGTTTACAACACAAGCACACAAAGCGTGCCGAAAGAAAAGGTGAGGCTGGTGGATGATGTCGAAAAAGATATAATTGCATTCTCGGCTGGTTGTTTCAGGAGCTTAAGCTTCTCCAGACGGGAGCTTGGAATTATTGGAGCTTAAAGCTGGGGCGGTCAAAGGTTCGAAGCAGCTCGAGTTTCGGAAGATAGAACGACCAGCAGAGATGGGCCCATCGCACCAGCATTTCCGTAAGAGTCTTTGCCCGTCGCTGACGATGTCACTATCAGACGCCGTTGATTGAAGGGGTGATAGCTGGCGCGTCAGAAATACAACGACCTCCGCCGGGCGTAGAAAAGGAGTCGGCCGTTGAGCAGCGAGCAGCGAGGCGAAATCATCTCCCAGCTCCTCTTCGGCATGGAGATTAGCACGAGAAGCTCCCGCATTCGAATTTGCTTCGACCCGGCCGTGGCTAAATGCGTAAAATGAGGCTAGAAGTCAATCTCGCAGGGGTCCAATACCCGGGTGTGCTCTGAGGTGCAATTTTATGCTCCACTTGTGAAATGGGGTAGAAGGTAATTATTGTTCAATTCATCATGCTATGCACCCTCGCAATTTGATTCGAGCAGGCGCTTCCTTCCAGCGCGTGTTGCCTGTTCCGGCCGTGGTTCTTGTCGTTCCTCCACGTCGCTCTATCGCAATCGTGGACTAGCTACTACTTTCCATCCACACCTCGCGGCCATCCCTCCTATCCTCTCGTCCCAGCGCGCAATTCATCATTATCCAGATGTCCCCAACCATCTCTCGCCGTGCTCTTGCTATTACTATGTTGTCACTCCTTTGAAAGTCTTCTTATTTCCTTGGCTCTCGTGCGCATCCATATCCTTTGGCGTCTGTCCCTGTGTCCTGTCCTGACAGGTGGTGCTTTGTTGAGCAACCGACTCGACCGGGATCCCATAATAATATTTATTATTGATCGACCACCTTGCCCGACTACAACAAACAACACTCAACGCGTCCTTCTCCGTCGCGCCTTTGATTTCCATCGCATCTGCTAATTACTCGACTCGACCGAGACGGAAGAAAGCTCAGTTCCTGCTTTCTCATTCCGCTCACGACCAGCGAGCGTGGAGGTACTTCAGAAGAGTGTCGGGTTCGACGTAGGAAGGGTTATCCATTAGAGACAGTCAGTTACAGACGCTTCTTCCGTCTGTTGCTGGTCTCGTCGTGGTAAGCAATCTCAGTTTCCATCTCATCCAATCTCTTGACTGTGGATTGTGGGATTCTGCATTGCCGCAGCCGCCAGATTTCCGAAAATGTGCTAACTCGTCTGGCCCCCTACAGTAATTATCTCGACCACCATCACGTCTTCACTGCCTCCCTCCTCCCCTCCTCCTGCTGCTGCTGCACAGGACGGATCCCACCGACAAGACCCTCAATCGCCACGGTCGCCCGCATTCTCGACCTCGTCGACTGCAGACGACGTTGGCTCCTCCCCGGTGCTGCCTCCTCTACCACCCCCCAGCTTCAACGGGCGGTCCGACCTACTCAGGACACCACCTAGGTCAGAAGTTGGCAGCCAGTACTACACGGCGAGTTGGGGATCTCCGTACCAACAGCCTACGGGTAGTCAGCGTGCACGAACGCGCAGCCCCAGTCGATCTCTAAGCAGCGACCCCTCGGTCGATTCTCCTATTCGACACCTGGAGTTTCACACGCCATACCTCCGACCCGTACCAGCTCCACGATCGCATAGTGATTTTGGAGATTCTTCATCACATTACGGCGTTAGTGCATCGGTCCTGGCCGCTCGAGCTCGCAGACCTGCTCAAGGACTCACAGAAGATTGGATTCGTCAGCATACCGTGGGCGAATCAACTGAAGGCCATAATTGGTTGAGTGACGATCCTGGAGAAAGTGAGCACTCTTCACTGAGCGGATCAATCTCAGGAGAAAACTTGGATCCGATGCAGGAGACAGATCCACGAACACCCACATTGAAGAGCTTTCTAGGAAAAAGCGAACAGGCCCGTTTTGATCGGATTCAGGCCTTGAGTGGATTATTGAAGAAGAAGTCGAGCACAGAAACACTAAAACAGTCCGATTATTCACAAGCTCCAATTCCCAGGATGGAGCTTGACGGCGCCGAAATGGACTTATTGAGCTCCCCCTCAAGGGTCAACCAGCGTCCCCCTCCCCCTCCACCAAAAGATGAAGCTCCAGAATGGCGAGCTGCAGCTATGCCAGTACCCTTTAATCCACCAGTACCTACGCTATCTCCAGCCCCTGCTCCTCCGAGGCTGAAGAAGAAAGTGCCATGGAAGGGCAAGAACATAATGGTATTGTTACCTCTAGATGAAGAACGTGGAAAGCGAGGCAAGGCGCCAACTCCGATGCGAGAGAAGGATGTAGTAGCTATGTTGAAAGACTGGGAACAGCTGGGTTATGATACGACTGGCTTTAATATTTCCCATGATCATGACACCGAAGTTGGTTATGAGGGCCAAAGTCGTAGTGTTTGGCCTAATGCAGAGGATGTGCTACAAGAACGAGCACAGAGATCTTTCAGAGTCAGCATTCCCAACAGAAGTGGTAAGCTTCCCATCTGGCGTGAGGTATCGCGTTGGGCTTTTACTGACAGTATTAGAATGGGACGCCTACGTCCGCGAACTAAGTGAAGCAAAGCTTAGGGCTTTGGGAGTAACTCTTGGGGATGAGGAACCAGCTGTTCCGCCACCTCCTCCTATTAGTCGACGGATGTCAACTCAATATCCTCAGCTTCCATTCTCCCCCCCTATACCACCGTCATCTGGAGCTAGCAGTCGTGGAAATAATCCATTTTCACCGCCATTGATCCCTGGTATTGGTATACCAGCAAGTCAGAGCTCGATAAACGGTTCTATTGCATCTCCAGCATCTATGCAATCATTCTCGCAAGCCAAGTTCAACCCACGAGCCTCGGTATCTTTCTCGAGTGGCGCTCATCCTTTCGGATCGCCTTTCGAATTTGGCCAACAGTCCCCTAGTTTCTCTCCTGGACACATGCTCAATCAAAGTATTAGCTTTGCCCGTGGTGGATCGCCAAACTTGCAAAATCTTGGTGCTATGATCAGTCCAAGCTCACCATTTCAAGAGGGCTATTTCCCTGGTGACAATACCCTTGCTCAGTTGCAACAGCGACAGCAACAGCTGCAAGCCCAAATCAACCAGCAACAGATTCAAATGCGTTCTTCCGCAAATCCTTCTCCACGATTGCAGGAACTTCGTGAGGCTGATGATGAAGAGGCTACACAATTGGCAAAGAGCCCTTCAAAGACACCTGAGGCAAGAGTCAATGGACATAATTCCAGTGCTAGCTTGCAGAAAGAGATTGATGACGCTGAGTATCACTTGGAGGAGCAATTCCAGCGTCAACTTGAGCATGAAGACTATAGCCCACACTCGGATCGTGAAGGTCAACAGTTAAGCCATAGGCGCAACAAGTCATCGGTCGAAAATATTGGCGGCCTTGCCTCGTCTCGCTACGCAGAGGACACCAATGGTCCTATCTTGCATCATCCACAACCTCACAGCCGCGGCCACTCTCTTTCTCAGCAGCCGTACCAAGAGGGCGATGGGTCTTCAAGCGATGCTGCTAGTAAGGACGTGTTGCGGGGGTTGAAATCTGCCGATAATGTCCTGAATTTCTCTGATGCGGACACAAATCCAAGCAATATGGGCACACCTGTCCCAATGAGTGGATTTAGCAGCCACGACAGAAACTTCTCTACTATAAGCAACCCATGGGTTGATGCTGATAGTCAAGGAAGTAAACCACAAGGTCCCAGACATGGCTCTAAACCGTCGATGTCGACTCTTAATGTTGAGGCTAAGGAGTTCAAATTCGAACCTTCGAAGGCCACTTTCACACCTGGGCAGTTCTCATTCACCGGTGCTACTTTCTCGCCATCCGCCGCAAACTTTGCTCCCAATGTCCCATTGTCTGCCACCTCGAGTCATTTTAGCCACCGCTCCACCGGTAGTAGGATCAATGTCGAGGCTCCGGCTTTCACTCCTGGCCACAGCGAATTTAACTTTTCAACGTCTGGGCCATCCTTCAGAGCTGATGCACCAGCTTTCACTCCTTATGGTGGCAACTTCTCTGACTCTATAGGAAGCGGCAACGAAGCTCCTGTTCCCGGTTCTATCTTTGGCAACATTGATCTCTCTCACATTGGTATAGTCAAACCTTCCAAGAAATCCAAGGCTATCACAATCGTCCGACCGGATAGCGGACCCAAGGAAGACGACGAAGTTATGGAAGGCAAAGACGGCCGCATCACTCAAGGAGAAGGCAGAATCAAGAGAGCGCGTGGTGGAAAGGATGATGGAGACTCGGTTCCTCTTTTCGCTGAGCCAAGCATGCCCCTTGGGGAGACCTTACGAGGACAGTCTCCACCGAAGGAATTCCAGTCTGCTGGACTTACTCAAGCAGACAAGGAGAATTCGGAACCAGTCCCTAGCGAGGATGAGACGCTTCCCGACACAAGCCTGCAATTTCCTAAGCCTGAGCCATTCAACGAGGGGTCCGAAGAGGTCAAGGATTTCGTGCCTTTCGAGTTCCACCAGCAAAAGCAAGCAGAGGACTTCAATGCTGCCAGGCCTTTTACATCCAAGAGGTATTCAGGTGGCCTGCAACCTTACGGGTTCCCAGCATCTCCAGAACAAAACAAGGCTGCACCAGAGGAACCAAAGGCCGAGCGCCCCAAGACGCACAGGAAGAATACCAGTTCGCTTTCTGCAACTGCTAAGCCTTTCGAATTCCGCCCCGGTGCTTTCACTTTCTCAACAGAGCCACAAAAGCCTCTGCCAGAAGCTCCAGTCTTCGTTCCCAGCGCTGGACTTCTTTCTTCTCGATATGCCAAGAGTCCAACGCCATCAAGAGGCGAATCCCCAGAGGTGCAATTGGAGCCAGAGGAGATCTCTCAATTCCAAGACAGCCTGCCCGGTCCTGCGAGCCCACATAACCTCGCTCGGGAAGCAACTCCTGATCATGAGCCCACCTTTGAGGAGATTGATGCTGTGATGCGACAACTGAATGAAGTCGAGAACGATAATGCTTCCCGCCAGGTTGATAGCAGTCCAAGGTGGCAACAGTCAAGTCCCAATAGACTGCTCCCAGTTCAGGACCTGGCTGATTCATCCCCCATTCGTCTCGCGCCCCAGAATCTCATGCGTAGCGATGCTCCAAGCCCTAGTCCCGCGAGATTCCGTGCCTTGCCGGATATGGGTGCAAACGTCTTTGCCCGTGCTCAGGATGATGTATTCGTCGGCGAATCTGCAACGAATCTGACGTTCGATTCTCCAATTCATCATCTCAACACAACTGGAAGTGTAGCTGCAAGCGACTGGGACGATGTTATCAGCGAAGCTGAAGAAGCCAAGCTGCAGCCTCGCGCTGGGTTCTTTGACAGCCACGTCAATGAAATTGTTGGCGGGATCCTGGAAGAGCGCCTTGATCCGCTTGAAAAGGCGCTCGAGAGCATTCAAATGTCGCTCGAGATGATGGCCAACCGGGCTCCTTCCAGACGACGTGATGCACGAAGCTTGTCAGGGGAGCTGCCCAGTGATGCCGATGATGAGGACGATGAATTCCCACCACGAAGATCTATGAGTCCAAGAAGGGACAGGAAGATGGAGAAGATCCGTACCATTGTCACCGAAGCTCTCGCTAGCCATCAGCTGTCATCCAGGCCGCAATCATCTGCTGCTCCATCAGTTGTGCCAGAGAACAACAGCCATGTACTGCGGGTTTTGGAGGAGATGAAGGAGTCTTTTGGCGCTTCTCTTCGCCTTGACCTTCGTGGCGAGGACCTACGAAACGTTGTCGAGCAAGCAGTTGAAGCTCGAATGCCTCAACAACCTCCAGTGGATGAGCTGGCTTTAGCCAAGGCTGCCGAAGACAAGTCCAGAATATCAGACCTTGAGGAGATCTTGCGTCGGGCAGATCTCAAGATTGAGGATCAGATCAAGGAGCGCAGAGCTGCCGAGGACCGCCTTGCAGAAGTTCAAAGACTATTGCGCATCTCCTCTGAAGAAGAGATTCGTCTTCGTGAGGCTCTGGATGATCGAGATGACAAGATCCGGGTCATATCCGAGGAGCGAGATCAGAAGGTAAGAGATGCGGAAGATGCACGGGTCGAGATCACCATGCGTAACGTCCACCTTGAAGCCGCTCAAGAACATTCCCTCAAGACCCAATCCGATCTCCACAGCCGTCTTGCCATTGCCGAGGATGACCTCCATGATGCCAACGAGAAAGTTCAGCGTTGGCAGATCGAGGCCGAGCGCGCGCTCGAAGCTGCCAAGAGACACAGCGACGATGCTGAGCAGGCCAACGAAACCAACCGGGACCTCAGGCGTACGATCGAGACTTTGAGGACTCAGATGGAGGAAAGTATCCGAGTCCGAGAAGGAATGAGAGGGAAATTAATGGGTTTGCAGGAGGATATGGCCAATGCTGCCCGTAACATTGCCGAAGAGAACGCCAGACGTGCTAAGAGAGAGGCTGAACTCGTTGCCCGCCAGGAGGTTCTTGATGCTAAACTGCAAGCCGAGGCCAGAACTAGAGAGAGGCTTGAGATGGAGATCGAGAGACTGGAGACCGGAGAAAGAGACGGAATGCGAGCTGTCAACGAGTGCAAGAAACTGGAGTTACTCGTCAGTGAGCTTCGACAGGAGAATCACGTTGCTCAGCAGGATGCTATGAAATTCAAGCGCGAGTACGAAGAAGCTCGTGAATCTGGACTGAGCGAGGTGCAACGGACCAAGTACTACATGCAAGCGGAGATTGAGGCTGCAAACAACCAAGTGAATGTTGCTCGGGACGATCTCGAGACACAGCTTGCTAGAGCCCGTGTCGAAGTTGACCAGGTCAAACTTGACGCCGATACAACCAAGGCCAAGTACGAGATGTTGTTGGAGGAAGTCAATTCTTCCAAGATCGCTGTCCTTGAAGATCTGACCAACAAGCATGCGAATGAGGTTGAGGATATCCATACTCAACACGAACGCCAACTCAGCAACGCTGTCGAGGATGCCCAGAGATCTGAACAACACCTGCTTGAACGGTTGACTCTCTCCTCCGCAAAGAATGACCATCTCCAGGATCGCGTTCAACACTTGGAGGAGAAACTGGAAGTTGCCAAGGCTGCTGCACACGCAGCAGCTAATGCTGCCAGGTCGGAGCGATCTGTCAGTGGTGGATCATACCAGACTGCTGTCTCTGCTGCTCCAATCCAACTCGAGGTGCCTAAGCAAGCTCGTGACCCACGTCTTGAGCTTCCCGAGAAGATCTCACCTCAAGCTCTCCGCGAGTCGATCATGGTTCTACAAGAGCAATTACAAGATCGTGAGAAGAAGATTGAGGAGTTGGAGCAGAATCTTTCCACTGTTGACTTGGACGCCCCCAACAAGATCACCAAGCGGGATGACGAGATTATGTGGCTCCGTGAGCTTCTCGCAGTCCGCAAGGGTGACGTGCAAGATATCGTCAATACCCTCTCGAACGACGACTTTGATCCCGAGACTGTGAAGGACGCTGCTATCCGGCTCAATGCCAACCTTCAAATGGAGGAGCAAGAGCGGGAGAGAGCGATGAACGGCGGCTCCGCCCTCAACCTACCCAATATTGCAGCCAGCCTGGCCGCATCTCCAAGGGTAGCTCAAGCCGTTGGCCCTCTCGCGGCGGCATGGGGCAACTGGCGCAAAAACCGCGATTCCGTCTCCGAAGTAGCAGGGAGCAGTGCAACGCCCGCAAAGAATACGCCAGGCTCCCAAGGGTTTCTCTCCGGCCTTCTGACGCCACCCGCGTCAGCTCGCACTCCTCCGGGCAGTCAGCCAACAGCCTTTCGCCGCACCAACCAACGCTTCAGTGCTGAGCAACTCGCGAATCGCCCTAAGAGTATGACCCCACGCCAACAGGGCAAGATGCCAATGCGTGGGTCTCCCAAGCGTGGGCCCCCTGCCACACCGCCAATGATGCGAAAGAGCAGCTATGATATGGATGCAACCGCAGCCAGTGGATCGGATTTCGGATTTGATGTCGATGAGGATGATGACAGTGTTGTGGATTACCGCTGATTTGATCGGAAAGATGAGATCGGGGTAATGTGGTGAATGGAAGTGGATGAGTGGATATACAACCCTTCTCTCCTTTGTACATTTTTCCTATGTCAGTTCATGTTTTGCTTTTCTTGTGTTTGTTGTTCACATCTGTCTTTTCTGTCTGCCATTGCGGTACATTCACGAGGCACACACAAATACAGACACATACGTACATAATAGCTAGATTGATACCCTTCCTTATCTTACCTATCTTATATTAGTTGTCGGTCAAGATGGAAATGATGAGAAGCAAGTGGAGGAGAAATATTATTGTATGACTGAGAATTAATATCCAAGAAGTTTGACTACTTCCTTTATCAGGACGTATTGTATGTAGAGAGAGCGCAGGAGAAAAGTTGTCGAATAAGTATCTAGGTAGAAATCTAGAAGAAAATATGCCGAGATGCGGTGAATAGAGTCAGCTTTCCTCATACAGGAGGAAGACCAGAATCTGTGGCGTGATTCGTGATCTGTGATGATTTCCATCAAATCTACTTACCTATCCACCTTAGGTAACTTCCCAGGTAACTTCCCTGGTGAGGTGCGTTTCAAGGGCTGGGAACTTGCACTTTTCCAATGCTTCAGTTGATCATCAGCAAGCATTGACATACATAATGGCCTGTTCTGGTGTCTTGGTAGGATTAGTATAACCTCCTTTGTCTTTCCACCTCCCATCAGAAATGATCTGCCCTTTTCCGAATCCACGGATGAGAGCTCTTTGTCCGGTCCCTTCCGTACCGAACCAAGAGCTTTTCCCATCACTCTTCTCGTTTGTTCTTTCAGTTCTTCCAGAGCTCCTCGTGGTGTCAAACACTGCCGCTGCAGTGCCGCTAGCTCGCCTCTAGAAGGGTGTCCTGTCCATAAGAGTAAGATAGTGTGCCTATACCTGGGGTTTCAAAGTAGCCTGCCTTGGGGTCCTCCTCGGCTCGGAACTTGGGTTGGAGAGACGTTGCTCGTAGCTGTGGACAGAAACAGGTGTTTACTTGATGGTCATTCGTAAGTAGGTCAGGCTTGAGCGATGCCGCTGGGATGAAGCAAAGGGGATCTAAGTTGCGTCACGTCGCTTAGTCGTTCAACGTATGTGAGAAGTATAATAGCAATTTGGATTATGTTGTAATTCCAGAGCAACAATCCAGGAACCATTCGTCCGGGAGTTCTTGCTTCTCACAATATGAATGAAGCTCTCCTCGCTAGCTTTTGAAATACTTAAACAAAGCTCACCCTTCCATTCACTCACCCACACCGGGAACCAACCATTCTGAAGCAGCAAGTCGAAGCCAGTGCTTCGCACAACATGAATGAATCTCCCCTAACCAGCTTCATAAACACCTCAACGTCTCCCCCCTACCCACTCAACACCCTCTCCGCCGCCTCCGCAAAAGCCCTCACCCCAACCCCCTGCAACGCCGGCCCAATACTAATCCGCGCAACGCCCATACTCCTCAGCTGCGCAACGCCCAGATTCCCCGGCGCCATCTTCATCGACACATTCAGCCGGCCCTCAAACGCCTCAACCAGCACCCGCACCTCCTCCGCCGAGATCCCGCCCCGCGCTCCGCCTCCCCACACAAACACCGTCGTCGCCCCCGCATCAAGATACGCTTTCCCGCGCTGCACCACCTCGTCGAGCCCCGCGCCGAACAACAGCGCGTCGCACCGCGCGTTAACCACAAAGTCCGCGACGCCGAGCTGCTGCGCAGCCGCTACCGCGCGCCGGACCCGCTCCGTCGCTTCCGCGGTGTCCATCAGCTGCTGGGTTGCGCCCGCCGTGTCTTCGAGGTTGATGCCCACGACGCCGAGGGCGAGGAGCTGGGCGATTCCTTCTTCGAGCCGCGGGCCGTAGCCGTCTTGCCAGTCGGCGGTTAGGGGGAGGTGCGCGGTGCGCGCGACGCTGGCGACGCTGCGTATGGCGGCGAGGTTGGCTTCGTAGGTTAGCGTCTCGTCGGTTAGGCCTGCGGCTTGGGCGACGGCGTAGCTGGCGGTTGCGAGGGCTTGCGTTCCGGGGAGGTCGGCGATGGCGCGGGCGGTCACGGCGTCGTAGACGTTCGTTAGTATGAGGGGTTGGCCTGGGATGTGTAGGGCGCGAAGGCGCGTGGCGAGGGCGGCGGTTGGGGTTGTCATTGTGGAAGAGGCTGTTTTTTGGTGATGGGTGATGGGTGATGGAGATGTGTTGTTGTTCCTTTTAAGTGGGGATTGTGTGGGTGATGGGTGGTTCTCCAGAGGAAGCAGATGTGAGCTACTTATATAACTATCTATACTGGCAAGCATGCTCTGGCTCCTGTCTTCAAAGAGGGAGTGAGTCAAAGAAATCAACCGTTCATCCGTGCGCTGATGAGTCAAAACCCGCCCTGGAATGGCCCATGCTGCATAGGGCGTGGAGGTTTGCAAAGCACGGCGAGTGGGTGATTAGTTGGTGAGGTTGAACTCTCTCCGCAAACTCGAGGCGGCGGGTTGATAATCCTGTACTGGAATTGACCAATCAGCTGTCGCGGTCGCCTCGTAACCATGCACCGTAAGCGACGGGAGGGACGGTGGCTTCGGCGATAGGCCGTATCACTGCTCAAGGCTTTTTGGCTTTCTCCTTCCGTCGAGGGATGAAGAGCAAAACTTGCAGTAAGGTATCATTATATGATATCACTGCTGATTAACCCTCTGAAAGCAACTGAGACGATTTGAAATCTATTCATGCCACTCTTTCCCTCCCCTTTCTGGTCTGAGGAGCAAAATTATTGCCGTGCCCTTAGATACTTCTACTGCAAGCTAACCCCCCTTCTTACGCCATATTGAGCCAGCAAAACCTTTTGAACACCGGTATAAATGTGAGTCACCACAAATAACATGACAATACCACAACCCTAAACACGCTTCAATTAAAGCCCCAGACTGGGTTAGTGGGTCGTGGCATTGATCCACTTCCAGCTGCCAACCGAGATATTCAGCTGTGCTTCCGCGATCCAGTCATCGATCCCAGGATTACTGCTCAGGATCATGGCAATAGAAGCATCCTTCAAAAACTTCAGAATGGTCTCCTTGTCGGTGAACCTTCGGTCGTCCATCCGCTGGAAGTAAAGACGATTGAACTTGGTGAAGTGAACGACGTCGGCAAGCGCACCTGGCTCACGGAGCAGGAGATAGAACCGCTCTAGGAGGCCGGTTCCTGGCTGATGGGAGACTTGTTCCAGGGCAGTGGCTGAAAGGAGACGGTCAGTCGCTGAACTTAACCACCTTCTCGTTTACGCTTGAATTGGAGATTGACTCACTCAAATTGAACTTCTCCACTTCTCTCTCCACCTGCAAAATGCGGTACTTGTCGTAAATGGGATCCCCAGCGGTGTCTTCCTTCCTCAAATGTATGAACAGGTTGTAGACACATATCTCAAACGGCAGCCCGGGTGTTTTGAGCAATCGGTCCCAGTAGGTTTGATGGGGTGCTGAGGCGAGACGGAGCGCCAGAAGGTCATTAATGACGGCCTTTTCGATGGGCCACATGAAGCTGGACACAAGATCAGCATGAAAACAGTGAGAACCCGTTGGACTCGTGCAGACGCAGCCCACCCCCAGGGAAACTCCCAAGAACCCCAAAAGTTTGACAGACCTTTCCACATTCCAATAACGCCGGCCAAACTCCTCCATCGTGCGACCGATCATACCCGCCGAGGCGTCCATGATAGCTCGCATAAAGTCCGTCTGCCGCTCATCCGTCATGGCAGACTTCCAAATGACCGGGTCGCGGTAATACGCGCGGATGGTCTCGCGCATGCTGAACGGGCGGATGGCAAGCCCCTCGGAATCCAACCACAGCGCGTAATCGTAGTCGTAGCGGGCCGCCGCGGACAGCTTTTTGATGGACTGATACTTGTACAAGCCATGCTGCTTCAGCACACCCACCGTGTCACGCGTGGTGTGGTTCAGTCCGCTCGTATTGGATAGCAGCGGGGGAAGAATATCATACAGGTTTTCCAGGGCAAGCAGCTTGGGATGGGTGTTGTTGGCGACGTGAGATGTGTTGTAGTTGAGGAAGTTGGACCCACATGGGCTCTGGGCTTGCAGCCGGGCGTGGAAAAGCTCGACTTCGGCTTGGTTGGAGAGGACGGCAGAGATTGGAATCTCGTCGATATCGGTGCAGAGACAGGCCAACGATTTCATGAAGTGGACGAATTCCTCCAGGTGGCCATTCTGTTGGCATGGTCAGCACTTTACCCGCGGTTGAATGGCCCATGCTGAACATACAAAGCTCGGGATGATCAGTCGGATCTGTTCGGCTTGGGTGCTGTTCGCTGCAGGACCAACGTAAGCTAAAGTGTCCAGGTGCCATGCTCGCAAAGCAAGATGCTCGTGAAACTGCATCGCGAGGAGCATCACCGCCACAAAGGTCGATAGGAGCAGACAGACTCCCACCCCCCGAGCGACGGTGCCCGGAGCCGTGAAGGTTGCCAACACTGCCTTGCTAAAGCGAGGGTGATATGGAGCCTCCATCGCGGCGCTTGACCGTCAGTCAGTTTGCCGGCGAGAAGCCAGGTACGGACGAAACTGATATGGAAGTTTTCGTTGCGAGCAGGACCGTTTTCTACGCCCGCCATACCGGCAAGAACACGCGCTGGTTCAATGGGACCGGACCAGCACCGCAATTTCCGCTGGTGCCATCTCCTCAGCCAGTTGCCGTCGGGAAGGCACCAGAGATGCCCTGCATGATGATTTCGAGTAATTCCGATCTGGGTCCTTCCCGTGGGATCGAGTCCGGGCAGCATGGGAAGACAAGCTTTACCAACCGGTGCAACCACCGCATATTGGTACACTTACGCACCATAGGAGACCGCTGCCTGACGTGTACCGGATTGGCTGGTGTTGTCTTGTGCCACTTCATTCGAGGCAAGTCAGCCAAGCCTAGCTCTGGACAATTCAAATCTAGGTCATCTTATTCCACAGGTCGTTGAGATTTGCCAGCCGCACGGCTGCTGCGGTGCGATTCCAGAGCCGTGCCACGAAACCCCCTTGGGAAACAATGGATGCAAGCTGAAGATTAAAACAGGAGCACTCGAGATCCGTGACGGTTACACCACATTGATTGGATAGGATGCGAAAGAGAGACAAGGCTGATCTCGCCCATCTACTTAAGACATTGGCAGCGCTGGCTTGCTTGGAAGAGGGTGGACACAAGAGAGGGCGAGTTCATTGTCTGATCCTGTACTCTCCAAGGGCGAACACGGTGGCCACCAAATGCTACTCGCAATCACAAGTACCACCGTAAAAACAATAAGTGATCGACCTCCCCAAGCTGAAGTGACTGCTCACATAGCGAAAGGCATCGTTAGACCTGCGCCAATTAAGGGTTCGCCAGCCGTGCAGATGGATGCGGCAATGTTGAACCTCGTTCAAGCCCCTGGCAAAGCATAGGGGATCCAGCATCGTGAAAGCCCCCCACGTTCGTCCCGATCAGGACCATCTACCACTCACTACCTTCAAGATCCCCTCTCCCCCGTCTGGCCATGATGCAAGTCAGGCATCAGATGGGAATACACAGCATATCAGTCTGATAAATAGATCCCTCCACCCGTCTCATGAAGAACAGACTAAATGCCCGAACGAAGGGGTAAGCTTGGATGGTACGGATACGTCTAGAGAGAAGCCGAGCGAGCTGAGGACGCGAGGGAAGACCAGACCCGACCCGCCAAGCATCGCGCACCCGCTCCCCGCACGCTGATCTGGGTGTTTCCCGTCGCAACCCGCGGATATCCAGGAACCGACCGATGTCTGCGGGTGGAGTTTCGTGGGGTTTGCTTGGGGGTCTTCACTTCGATCTTCTTCTGTCTGAATTGTTTCTCGCTGGATCTTGCCCACGGTTTGATGCTCGGGCACTATCTTGGGCGAAGAGACCGGTCCTCCTCACCCCTCCCTCGTCGTTCAATCTAGGAGGTAAGCCAAGCCTAAGTCAGCAGAGCTGTCAGTAATCACCCAACCGAACACTTGGCTCAGCTCCAGTACCTCGCCCCAAAACCAATTGAACATCTGCGCCCGCATCAACATCAACTCTCAACTCTCACCGGTGAATACATTCACAGCAAGGTGGGACCCAAAAGAGTTCATCATAAAGCGTCGTTAATTTGTATTGTTTTTGTATGAAACATGTACCGAGTTACACAAGGGGCTCGTAAAACCCGGCGCCCACTCCTCTGCATGCCCGATCTTTCTTTCTTTAATCTTGAGAACATTGCTGTTCCATTTCCCAACCCGTGATATGATTCGCTTATGCAGCTCCCTCCTGTGGCACGGCTGGGTTAGTCTCGGGTATCAAGAAGAGAGTGGGAGGGATCGGGCTTGGGAAACCTACCTTGCGTTGCCCGACGAAGAAGCCGAGTCCGAAAGTTGGGGTCGTGAAGGTGATCTTGGAGCCCTTGGGGACTGGAGTGGCATGTTAGCTGGGTCTGTTCGCGGTACCTATGCGGCGACTTACAGTAGAAGACATCTCCCTTGGTGGCGTGGACCTTCTGTCCGGTCTCGTCGCTGATCTCAAACTCGCCGTCGACAATGATCTTCATCTCGTGGTAGGTGTACTCGTAGACCAGCGGGGTGCCCTTCTCGAGACGGTAGAAGCCGGCCGAGATGGGTGCGGTGGCATCGGTGGAGACGGCCACATCGCCGAGGAAGGCGTTCTCGTTGGCGATCAAGGGGGGCTTGAACTCGGTCTGAGCCTGCTTGTGGTGGGTGAAGGCCAAGGGGGCGGACATCTTTTCGGCGGTGGGTTTGCTGGAGGTGGCTTTGCTGAGGAGGTTTCCCATGGTTAGTGACGGGCGGGTGGGAGATGTTGGTGAGATTTGGGTGTGAGATGAAGATTAATAGAGGAGAGTGATGGTGCAAGATGGGATTGATTGAAGGGAGATGATCTGAGCCAGCTGGAGAGAGGGCAGGTCGAGGGGATATGTATACACACCTAGAGGGAAGATGCGTTATCTACAACTTCCAAATGGACCAATTGAACGGCGGGAAAGACGACTGAAGTACGGTGAGGGCGGTAGTCAGGTACAAGAAGAGGATGATAGACAACCGCTGCAGCAGGCAGGAAATATTCTCTTTTATAAGTGAGCATCCCCTCCGGACACAGCTCAAAGCAGGAGTCTTTACCCCACTATCAGCCTCGCGCAGCCTCGCGTTGCTATCGTGCCTGGACTGAATTACTGCATCGGGGTAGAGGGTGTGTAAGCCGGGTATAGGGCCCCTCGGGCAGGTCCCGTCGTGGTTGAGGAGGGGGATGCCGTCATTGGAGGCATCACGGTCGTTGCCGAGGCGGGGTGGTGGTGTCTGGCGGTCGTGGATCCTGGTGCGTCGTCGGGGCTGGATCGGGATATGTGATAACAGATACCCGACGAGGCTGACGGGCCCTTCTCGTCCAAGGCAGAAGGTTAAAAGAGAGACTAGGACGACTCGGTGCGTTGACTCCAACGCGCCCTCCGTCGTGTCGCTTGCGATAACAGAGCCAGGACATTTTATCCCAATCGGGTTAAGATGAATCGCCCCGTTGGACCCTGCGCCTTTCTTGGAGTGCAGTGCCGATCTTGGCTGGGCCGGTATAATTATAATCGTGCTGTTGGTTGGCTTTGGCTGGCAGCGCTTGCTTACATCATCCGGACTGGATCTACCACTCGCTGCGACAGTATGAGTTGAGAGGAAGAGCTAAGAGGCCAATGAAATGCCATCTGAAGGGATTGCACGTGCGCTCCATCTGCTCGCCTCGTCCCAGGTCACGGGCACCGCATCTCGAATTCCAGATGCTCCCATATCCAACCCATCGCCCTACGCTCGGCCAGCAGCTGACGTCCCCCGCCGCACCAGGCCACCTCATGCCATGAATTGCACGCAGCGCCGTCTGACGACCCGGACATCAGATGAAGCTTAACATGTTTCGAAACACGACCCGGCCAGGCTGGCTGGCCCTTCTAGATGCCTTCCAGTGCGGTGGATCCGTTCTGCCGGACGTCGGATGGCATGGCGACGACCGTCGTTATACTTCCGGTCCGGGTTTGAAGGATGAAGGGATCGAATGAGATCTGGCTCCGGCGCCGTGAAGCTTTTGCCAGTGATTGCTGTTCCATGCACTGGCTCACCAAAGTAGCACCAGGCCGGGCCCGCAGTTGCGCCACTCAGCCTCAACCGCCTTGCCCGGAGGTGCCTGAGTCCTTTGGCAGCATTCCCCACAACGTCCCTTTCCATCGTCTGGGAGATATCGAGAGCAGAACGGTCCCTCATCCCATGGCCATCCTATCTCATCTCCCAGTCCCCATCGCCCTGACATTCTTATCGTCCTTCTTATCATGCTCGGCCGCGAGCCCAGGAATCATCCCTCCGGAATGGGAGAAGGCCCAATGCGTAAAAGAAATCCCTTCGAGGCTCTACCCATCTCACTCCATCCCTTTATCACTCTTTCACTCCATCTCTATCTCTATCAACCTACCCATCTTGCCTTCCCTCGCCCTCGAAATAGATCTGATCTCCCCTTCACCCAAGCCTATAAAAGCACCCGGCGACCCATCCCCAAGACACATACACGACACCACACCATCGCCCCAACCCAACTCCCAAACCCAAAATCAAAACAACCTCAAACGCAAAAACCCCCCCAAACACATAAATCCTCTGCCCTCCCATCTCCCACCCTCCCTCCAGCCCAGCCTTCCCCGTCCACCCTCCCCGTCCATTACCCAACCGGTTTCACGCCGCCCCAGGATAGTCCCTCGGGTGCCACGACACAGGGCCGCCGCTGGCACCGCCGCCTCACGCCGGAATCCCAGCTCCACGGTTCATGGGCCGGGTGCTTTTGGGTTGCCAACACCACCTATTTCCCCAGGGATGGCCATGGGGAGTTTGAGTCAGCGGCTGCGGGCTGCACGGGGGATCCCTCTCGGCGCGGGTTGCGATCGGGAGGGGAGGGGGGCGTGTTGTTGCTTGCGTGCTGGGTGTGTCGATGCTCTTTCTAGTCATGTTGCTGGGTGAAGAGGTAGGTGGGGAGGGAAGTTCATGCGTATAACAATCTCGATCCCCATCGATCTTGGATCCCTTTTCCCTCTTTCATCGATCTCATCTCAACCCTCGAGGTTTTTTCCTTCTTTTTCTCTTCTTCGTCTGTTTCTTCACATCCATCCATCCCTCGCTCGCCAAACCATCCTCGATTTTCTTCCTTTTGATTCCTCAGCCCAAAAGCAGTGTCCAAAAACAACAAAACCAACAAGCACCACCCAGTACACGAGAAAGGAAAGAAAAAAAAAGGGAAAAGGGTGAAAATAAAAAAGAAATATCTACAGATCCCTCTCGCTCCCTACTTGACACCTCTACTCGGTCAACCTCCACCAACCTACTATCCCTCGGCTAGACCAAACACGCGCGCGAGCCGCTGTCGGTCTCCTTGGCTTTCACACCTCTCTCACCTCCCCGTTATATTACATCACACACGCGGGGTCCCCAACACCAACCAAAGCACACGAAGCAAGTCGACAAGAGAAGAAAAAAACAAAAAAAAAACGCATCACAAAGTCAGCAAAAGGAATCAGCCAAGACGGGAAGCCGGAGAAGGATTACTGAACCGACCACCTCGATCACATAATCGGAAATTTCAGCTGAGCCAAAGGTGATACCGAGACCGAGGACGAGACACGCAACGCAACGTAACACCACGCCGCACAGGAGAAATCTAGGGAGTTCATTTTTCCTTTTTTGCATTTCATCGACGCGGCCTTGCTTCCCCATCGGTCTTTGTCTATCAAAACCCCATCCATCCGCCGACCTAATCGCCGACAAACAACACCGACCCAGCCTAATCGCTTTCCCCAAGAGAGAGGAAAACGAGTATACAGAGAAACGAAAGTCTACCTGAGCCCCGGAAGATAGATACCCCTGATACCCCCCCGGAAGAGCGAAAGGACAAAGTACGTACGAACGACACGAAAGAGCTCCGAAACGCCTACGCTTGCCAACATACCCCCCGAAAAAAAAAAACCACCAGCAATCAATCCTTATAAGCATCGCTCATAACTCATTGCGCGCTCCTTCTTCGGTTTTGCTCCATCCCGACCCCCACCAACCAAGCACACCAGCCAAAGCCAAAATCAACGGCCCCACCATCCCCGCAACCCGGAAATAAATAAAACAGAAAGAGAAGACGAGCAAAGATGGGTTTCTTCAAGAGTGCCATCCGCAAGACCCTCAAGCGCGAGGGCTCATCCACATCCACGGCGACCATTTCGTCGTCCACCACAGCCGAGCAACGGCAACGAATCCCCGCACAATCACAATCCCCCACGCAATCGAGTTCGATCCACGAAACCGGCATTCGACACGTGAATGCATCGTCCTCGAATTTCTCCACCAGCTCAACCCTGAATGAGGACGGAAGGCGAGACGACAAAGAAAACCGCCCCCGCCCATCGCTGCGCTTCCCTGATCCGGAGTCGGAGCAACGAGGGGCAAACTCGTTTGAGGCGTTCCTGCATCATGGACGCGATCATTCGGCGGACAGTGCCAGCAGAGGACGGGACAGGAAGAGAAAGGGTACTTCCTCCGGCGTGTGGGGTGGTGGCTTGTTGGGTTTGAGGGAGAGAGACGGTAGCAGGACGGAGCGGTGGGCGGGTGGTTTGGGTGTTTATCCTAGGAGGACTGATGGGTTTGGGAAGTTAGTTTGAGCTATGCAATGCAAGTCTTGTGGTAATTGGCTTTGCAACGTGCGAACGCCGAAGTGAAAAGGATGACTTACTCTCCCATTCCCAATCCTTCATCACCCCGACCCAGTGCAGGCGTCCTCTGATGGTTAATTCCGGGTCCATCTCTTCTGTAATAGGCTCCACCCGTTTCTTCGCTGACGCGGGTGCGCCACTGACACTATTCCTCGGTCGCTTACTGATCTGCATCGGCATATTGCAGTTCAGCATGTCCTCGAAGCTCACTCCTTCCAGACCCAGTCCCTCCAGAGCCATCTCTTCCTCGAACTTCCGCTTCGAGCTCTCGCTGTGCATCATCCGCTCGCCCGGTCTCAAACTGGCTCGATCCCGCTGCCTCTGTTCCCGCTGGCGCTCAACGGTATCTCGTCGATTCCATACTTCTTGGATGACTTCCCAGCATCGATCGATGTTGCCAATCCACATTCGCTGCGCCATGCTCTGCCATCGCTCTTCCACCCACTGTCGGTCTTCTTTCTCCCATGCCTCGCACCCTGCAGCCAAAAGCGGATAGATCTGAACAATGACCAGGCGGGATGAAAGCGGAACGGTTGCTAGATAGACCAGAACTTTCTTGGCTAGTTGTGCGGAGGTCAACGATGGAATCTCGGGGACGGCTTGGTGTAGATAGAGTAATGTAGCATAGCGGTATGCTTCCGCGGTCTGCAGAGCATGCTGGATCTCCGAAGTTGGATCTTCGGGTCGTTCGAAAGAGGTCCCCGGCTGCCACTGTTCGATACTCTCCTTAATCTGGTTCGCCTGACTGACGACAGCAATAGAGTTGGACTCCGTGCGGCAGACTCTCCGACAAAGCATTGCGGCACGTCCAATAAGTGGGAAGAGGGTTGAGGCACAACCCATCAGGGGATCGATCTCAGTAGTGTTGCCGTAGTACAATGGTGCCAGCAAATTATCGAAATCTGTGTATTCATCATCATCCACCGAAGTGAGTCGAGCAATGACATCCATGTAGACCCAGGTGTTACACAAAAACTTCAAACGTGCCAAATCATCGCCGACCAGATTTCGCTTATTATGCTTGATGAGCGCCTGGTTGACCAGTATCTTAGCACCTCGAAGATGCTCAATGCCCGTGGAGATATGTTGGTCCCAGGACTCGGAGAAGGCCAGAACCAGCGTTGTCGCCAATGCCGTGTCGGTCCGCATCTTGTCGATGCCCGTTGCCAAAGACCTAATGCTACTTCGCATGTGTTCCATACCATCAACTCGTAGTGCAGGCCGTTCTTTCGAAGTGTGGAAAGCCGTCATGGATGCAATTGCATGATACAACGCCGGGGAATCCCGAGCAAGCGGCCAGATTAAGGTTCTCCAAGGATTTTCGGTTGGTCCATCTTTCACCGATAAGATGCCACAGGTCTGCTTATCAAACCTCAGCATCAACATCTCGGGGCTTCCAGCCTGAACGTCGGGTTGTCGGTATAGCTTATTAAACGGATCATCTCGGGTCGATTGGGGAGACGTCGTTGAGGACCGCGAACTCGTAGCCATATTCGGCATGGGCGGGCGCATAGCCATCATGATTTCCGTATCAAACATCTGAGGTTCCCGGATAATCTCCTCCACATCATCATCCAGTAAACTATCATGCGGCGGCATTTCCATAATAGGGAAATGATTATCCAGCGCTGGATCGATCATCGGAGGCATATTAGCCGAGAAGGTCCCCGGCCGCGCATTCAGTTCGGATCCGGGCAACAGAAGATCAATCAGTCTCGGTGACTGTCCCGAGAAGTCCGGTCTGGAATTCCCCTGCGGAGGGGTTTTAGTATTCTCAAACATGCTGCTCAAGCTGCTGGTGACTTGATCAGCCTCAAATCGCGGCCGTCCTGGTTCGCGCACGTATGGCGGAGTGTTCATATCGAAGAGCATGGGCGGGTGCATGAACATCGGGTCAGGAAAATCCGGCGGCATCGCAAAGGTGTTGGGTGAGGGAGCACCCGTACTAAAGAAGGGTTTCTGCATGGCCTCGTCGGCCCGGGGACTCGTCGAGGAGGCATCGGAATTCGAAGGACTATCGCCGTCCTTGATTTCGGGTGGTTTATTGATATCCGACGCATCTGCAGCACTCAGCAGGTGGTTGTGGACGGATATACGCTGCTCCTGACCTCCTTTGGATTTTCCCGGCGGTGCGGGTGCCGGCTTGTTGGAGAAGGTAGCCTCCTCGAACGGCCGCCATTTGAAATCCTTCTTATATCCTCCACACGCTACACTCCGCTTATGACACTGCTGGCAGGTCGGCTTGGTCTCGTCGCACTTGAGGCGTTTGGACTTGCAGGTTATACAGCCTGTGAGCGGAATCAGCAACACGCCCGTCCGCGAGCCCGCGGGCTTATCGTGGGCAAGATAAGCCCAAGCCAGGACTTTCCAACTCACCGTTGCGACTCTTGGACTGCTTGGGTTTGATGACCCCATTCGCCTTCTTGGATATGCTGGCGGCGGGTTTCGTGGGCGGGGGTTTGCGCTTCGGGGCCGGCGGCGGTGGTTTGGTTGGGGACTCGAGGATGGGCGACGATAAGAAGGCTGATGGAGAGGGAATTGTTATGGTCTCCATCTTGACGGCTCGGCGAAGAGATACATGGATATATAGGCGTCCAGTTCTCTCGTGGTCTGCGGGTGCCGGGTCGAATGCTGAAGCTTGCTCTCAACAAAGCTTTCGGGAGAGTCTGGTAGCTGGCCAAAGAGGGGTTGGGAGTGGTTGTGCTGGTTGCAATATTGACTTTGGACTTTTGCCTACCCTATGGCGTAGCCGCGTCGGAGAGGGTCGGTTGGTTGGCTGGCGTGGGCGAATGGCGAGCCACGGTTGCTATCAGTGGCTGTGGAGAAAGTCTCGAATCCGCGTGCATGCATGCATTGCTTCGCCCGGCCCGTGATTGGAGACTGCACCGGAGCGAGTCCGCCTGCAATCGAGCCGGTGGAGCTGCCAGCTGATTTGCTCTTGGCTGGGCAGCCGTTTGAGTGGTCGGTCGCCTCGGCATTCCCTACTCGTGGCTTCGACGCCAGTCTCCAGCGCACAGTCACCACGACGGCTGCTTATCGCTGGCATCTCCATTCATTGCCTTTTTCGAGTCGGACGGTCGTGTGACGTGCTCGCTGGATAGGCGTGCGGGATGCATTTTAGTATGGGGTATTTATCTACGCCCGTCCGCCTCGCTCCACGCTCCGTGGTTTTCATGACTCCGGTTTATCTGAAGCATGACCATTGTTGGAGTTGCGGTGCACTAGACTATTCTATCTGCCTGCTTGCTGGGCTCTTCCGCTCTGGCTGGTGCTGCTTCCGACTGAGACCGTCGGCAGCTTGGGCCACGAGAGCTAACGGCCAGCTGCCCACTGATAAGGGCTCGCGAGCCACTCAGTGCACAGTAGCGGGGCATATCGCTGGCTCTCTGTCCAGGCCGATAAGAACAGAACAGCAGCATCAAGATTATGGCTGGAGCAAAGCATGAAAATGTCCGTTGGGCAGCATTGCTTTTTCGTCGATGGGTGTGGTACGCAAACTCGAGCTTGAGATCGATATAAGCACCGTCTCTATCTTGTCCGGTGTGAATTCATTCTGAATATCAAATAGGTTGTCTAGCGTCCACCGACCGTTCCTAGTTCCCTGATTGATCCTGGTTCCCTTTGATTCTTTTTCCTATCTGTGAAAACTCCGGAGCCAGCAGCAGGAAGTTGCAGAGCCCACGGGTTGGGAGACGGCTGGAGCACAGGCGATGCATTTCGCAACGTATCAATTTCATACCTACATATCAACCGCCTTCGTATCTGCTCGCCGCCAAGCTCCAACCCTACCGCGCGGAAAAAGCAGGCCGGACGTTGATGCTGCTTAATCTTCCGCCTTCGCAGGCGAGCCCTGCATTTCTGACCGTTGATGTATTGTTGGGATTCACATGTCCTAGATGATGGGCTTCATGTGCAAACCTGCTCCATCCGTCGGCCCTCAAAGCACTATGCCCTCTCGCCCTTGCAGTGGCCGTAGCCAACCCAAGGTGCTGCAAGGCGCGGCCGTACGCTCAAGTCTCCAAATCTGACCTTGCCTCGCCACTTCAGATGCTTCGCAAAACCGCGTTTCTCCTTGCTGTAGCGAGAGGCTATTCAACATCCGACCGGGTTTTTCGGGCCACAAAGACATCGTCAATGCCGAGCAAGGCCGCGCTGCTCCAATAGGTATCCCATGCGCTTTGAACCCGAGGATTTGACGCGGCATGGGAGTAGAAAAATAAAGGCAAATACAGCTGATCGCTGCCCTGCTTCGATGCGGGAAACACAACATACCTAAGCATGGGCCGAGAATTGACAACCGCAAGTCGGACAGCTAGTTGACGTGCAGTGCTTCAGCAGGGGAGGAAGGCAGACTTCGCCGCTGGGTTGCTTCAGCGGCGCCGGCAACGTAAACTCGACATGTCTCAAGGACAGGTGGTGGAACGGTGCCGGCTGTGAGAGAATGCAAGCAGAGAGCGTTTTGATTGTCTGCGGGGGAGGGGGAGAGCGCGAGAAAACGAGAAGTGATATATAACATGCCATCGATGGATGTGGTTGGCCAGCGAGAGCGAAAGCGTTCTCGGTCGCTGTTTGAGCGAGCATTGGGATTCGACTGCGCGGAAAGCACATCCGATCCTTCTGCCATCCCGAGGAAGACTGTGGTCAGGCAAGGTAGGTTGGAGGCATGATGAACGCCCCTGCACCGCTGGTTATACTCGTCTCGCTTAGGGGCCACGGTCGGTAACTGGCGGGAGCGACAGAGGGGAGGGGCACTGGGGCGCAGGGCTCCGCGACGCTAAGCCATCCGACGGGCAGCCCAGCTTGGACGGACGGAAGCGGCTCAGGTTTAAGAATGTCATCAGCCTTGCTGGAGCGGAAGCCACCTCGAAGACATTCGTGATGCGCAACCCCAACCCCGATCGCGGCATGCCATATTGCTCCACGGGCCCAAGAGTCCTACGGCTCGACCGGACGGCAACGAGGGGGCGGAAGACGTCGACGTGCAACAGAGTGCGCGGCGGCGGATGTTGATGGGGCATGAACCTGGGCGTCGCTCCCGGATGTTATGGCCAGGGCCAAGCATTTCACTCAGAAGCATCAACAGTATACAGCAGACTCAGAGACGGAAGTGATCGGAAGAGGTCGACGTGCAACAATTCACATCCAGCGGAAGCTACGAGAGGAGAGGGCTTGGAACTGATCCAAGTTACGAGAGCGCAGCGGAAGAAGTCTAGGAACGCTGATGGCTAAATGAAGTGGTAAGACATGTAACGGCGTGGGGGAGGAGGACCTTAGCCGCATACTATACATGAGCCCGTTGGATACAACCGACTGCAGAGGTTGGCGGGCGGGAATGATGAAGAGGAAAGAGCATCACATAGCAATATGGAATTGCGTAGTTACGTGTGTAGTCCAAATCGAAAATCTCGTCGGGTATTACCAACGCTGTTGGAGCCCTTACAGGACCGATGCGCTTAACGTCGACGACGTGCAGGTAAGCATTTTAAGGTCCGGTCTTGCTCCTTACATTGACTCCTAACATTGGCCACCTTTAAGTTCATGCCGCGATAGCATGTGCTTAATAGCATGTGCTTTGCTGACGATTAATTCACCGAAAACCTCCTAACATAAGGTATGCTATTTGAGAACATCGAACTCTTCTCCAAACCTACGGCGACGCTAGAAAGATCAAAAAGAGACAGAACTCCGCAACCAGATCTGGAGCATAAAGAATATGAGAAGCTAGCGAATCATAGACAATGTCATGTGAAAAGGAGAGAAAGATGTTGAGAGCTTTGGCGAGGATGGAGCTCCAAAGTACAACACCTAGTGGAAGAGAATGGAGTAGAATTGTGGCCACCTACCTCGAAAGGCTCCAAACAAATATAGTAACTCGTACCTGAAGTCTTGTAGATCTGTAGACATAATACGTATAAGCCACAATCCCATGTAACAACTCCTACAGCAGGGTGTTATTCTTATTCAGTGTTTCTAAGATTGCACTAAGATGACAGGAATTTTTGGAGCCTCACAGGATCAAGGCTGATGGCATGAGATCATCGTAACAAACAGGTGTGAGCTTTTGGTGCCCTTCAGTTGGGGTCCGCGCCGTCTGCCAAATCCGGAGAGCCCGCGAGCACTGGAAGTTTCCATCATGAATGGCATTGCCCTGCAGTCACAATTCCTGACGCCGAGATAGAACTCATTGGACGAGCCAGGTTGGACAATCAAGATACAGGACTCCGCAGATCTTGATCTTGAACTTGAACACCAGGGAGCACTGGCTCCTTTCCAATCATAGGTATCGAACGGAACGCGAAGGAAGCTTAATAGATTGATTCCATGTGCAAGCGCAGATCGTTGAGAGGTAGCCAACGTAACCACACCCCCAAGATAAAAACAAAAATGGTGATTCATCAGCCGTGGCATCACCATCCTGCGCTCGCAAGCCCCAAAGAAGCAAGAAGTCGCGTTCAGGGGAGGGGTGGCTTTCGAAGCTCAGCAGCCTCGAAGAGAACGTGGCAACCGAGAGTTCGGACCAGAGGTGCTGAAAACGCAAGGGAGCGCGAGCATATACATGAGCGGCCACATCCCACTAGAGCGACATACTTTATCGCGATGCGCCCAACTAAGACACAGCTGTCATAGGTCTCACAAACGCTTGCGTGTGATCGGCCTCCCCCTCATCGCAACAGATCCCCGCAGCGAGCAGGATGGAAACTCAGGACTGCGCAGATCTACAGGATTGCATGCAGTAGTTTCACCCAAGCATGGACTGATACGCAGCGCAAGTGCTGTGCACCAGCTCAGCAAGGTCGCATTGGGGACTTTTGCCACCCGGGCGTGGCTTGGGGAGGGCCACCGGAAGTACAATCAAGTCGAGCACGTCGACACCGTGGCTGGCGTGGTACTGCAGGATACATGTTGCGACCAATGCTGGAGGAGGTGAGACCACGTAAGTTGCAACCATCACACCCAGCGTAGAGTTGGCTATTAGCAGTTTGCTGCCGGAAGCTTAAACGGGACCCTGGGGCTCCGTGACTGGCTGTGCTAGCGGTGAGTTCTAGGGGCTGCTTGGGCAGCTTAGCTCCCGACATGCGAAGGAGTCGAGCGTCTGCACTTAGTGTCGAATGAAAATAGCTTCCAGGTCAGAGATGTCGTGCAGATCCACGGGGAAGGCTAGGCGTTGGGATGGGTCATCTTCACACTGTACGCGTCGCCCAACATGTTTCTCCGCCGTACCTTCTCGCCCGCTGCGCCGATCCAGTATCGCGGGGCTGAAACAATTAATTCTACGAGAAAAAGGCGGGTATGTCACTGCATATTCTCTTCTGACAGCCGACGTCATGGTGAAGCCAATGCCCAAAAGAAAGTGAGCAAGATTCGTCGTGGCCGTCCTTGGGTTATCCTGCGCGGTGGGATGGGGCTGGCCAGGACAGGCCGGCTAGGGAGAGCTTCGGACGATCGTGATCTCGGACCATCCTATCGCACGGCACTATTGTTCGACGAGCAAGTGTGAATCAAGCAGCTTTTCTCGAGCGCCGCCCGCTCACCGACAGGCCTTGTTTCGGCCTTGTTTGCGACCGCTGCCCGGCGGTCCGGCGCTCTGGCCTGATGTTGCGTGCACCAGCGACGTCGTTGATGGTAATCATTCGTCCCATGTCCTGACCGGAGGAACTGATAGGGGGATCCGCCCAACATCGATGGACGGAAGGTGCAGTACGTATGGCCGACATCACCACTGCTGGAGCGATGCCACTCCGCTTATCAGCGTTCACTCTCGGCTTCGGAATGGTTCTAAACTGCGAGGAGCCAGCAGTGGTTGCTTGGACATCTGCCGTCGGTTTGATGCACGATATTGAGGAGGCGCTCATCGGGCTGCTCCTCCCGCCTCTTCTGGCCAGCCCCCACCAGCCACACGGGCGCCCATCCACCACGCCGTGCTGACCACGGCGCCAGACGTCGCACGAAAGGTTGTCGCCACAGGAGGGCGGCCGTGGCAGTGTGCAGCGCAGGAGCCGGGGCAGGAGCAGGAGCAGGAGCAGGAGCTGCGCCAACGCTGGAATTAGATTAAGCGCAGCAGTGCATGCATGCGGTCCTCTGTATGGCCAACCGACCTCGATGGCAGATACTCGGTCGCAGGCCCAAGCCGGTTTTCTCGCGGGCCTACAGCTGCCGCTAGAGGGCACTACGAGGAATTGCACGCTGCACAACCCGGCCGGCCTGGGCTTGGATGCTGCTGAAGACGCTCCAAGTGATTTCGCGTGTAGGCCGGATCCACCCAGGACGGCACAATCTACTCTCGTCGCCCCAGCGCCGTCCAGATTGCCGCCCGGGCGACGTGCCAATGCTGCCATGCAGCGATGCGGCGATGGAGCTAGAGCGGGATGGGGGTAGGTTGCAGCAGCACAGCACGGTGCGGTTGGCACACGCTGCCCAAAGTGCCAATCACCGTAAATGAGAGGGCAGGTCATCCCAAGCTGAAACGCCTCGTCGACACTCTTCTTGTCCTTTTCTTGCCCGTCGCCCACGGCTTTTTTCTCATCTTCTTTCGACCGCCACTTGCTGAGTCGTGCTGTTGCGGTGTGCCGGTCCATCCATTGCATTCTCCCTACATGAACCCCCCTCCGTCGCTTGCATATATCTCTGAAACCCGAGCCTCGCTGTGAGGAGAAGCCTGCTCGACAATATAACATAACCCAGCTTCTGATCCACCGGCATCCCTGGGGTACCAGGGTAGCTCTCCATTAATTGCAGCCAGGATCGTTCACAACCTTGAAATCAAGCGACAATCCTGCTCCACTCGTCTCATCGACTTTCGCCTTTCTGCATCCTTACTCTCTCGTCTTCCATCTCCCCTCGCTCTCCACCCCCAACATCGCACCGTCGACCTGGCCTCGCTTCTCTCCAGTCGACAACTCTCCCTGCGTTGCCTGTCGTGGAGGATGGAGCTGATTTAAACCATTAGGGATCGCAGAATCCTCTCCGGTTCAACATGGGAAATAGCCAGTCGGTCGAGACGCCTCGCAAGCTGGCCAAGCCGCAGAAGACCGCTCCCAACAAGCTCACCAAGCCCAAGACCAACACCAACACCTCGACGCCTACGCTCTTGGGCCAGAATGCTTCGGCAGCAAACAGTCGGCGAAATTCACAGGCTTCCATACCGGCCCAGCGCTTCCCTTCGGTACGGCCGTCGAATAAGCGCCGGAGTACATATGCGTCCGTCGAAGCGGTGGTAGATTTCCCCGAAGAGATACCCCCGGAGGAAGAGAAGAAAAAGCGACGGTCGAGCATCTTCCGATCATGGAGCATATCAAAACATGCTCCAACACCGGTTGCGACACCCGTTGATCCTCAGGCGTTCGAGGCTCCGGCCTTTGAACCAATGGCCTTTGACCCCAACGTGGTGGAGAGATGGTCACGAAGCAATTCAATCACGGCCGAAATGGCTGGCGAAGAACTCACCTCTGTTGCCCCTGACGTGTAAGTGATGGTTCCGCAGTGTGCAGCAGCGACGGCAGCTAACAGTCCCATCAGCAGACCATTGCCCAATCCGCGGGCTTCGTTTATTCAACGGCAAGTATACTCGCATCAACCACGATTGTCCTTGGTGGTGGAGCAGCTCAGTCCAGCACCAACACCGTCGTTGCAAAGCGATGAAGGCAACAAGAGATTTTCAAGGCTGTGGGCATCCGGTAAAGATGCCGGCAGTACCACATCCTCATCTCCATCGTCGCCCATACCCGAGCGAGTTAATCCAGAGGCCGCTATCTATGCCCCCATCCGTCGGAGGTCTCTTCTGACGCCTGGAATTGCAACGAGGAATAGCTATATTGAACCCTCAACTACGTCACGACAGTCTCTTCCATCACAGGTCCAAGCGCCATCAACTTCAGACGAACTACGTAGATATTTCCACAGCCCACGCAAGCAGCCGCCCCCTCAGCCTCTGACTGACCTGCCCGCTCCCTCCCAGTATTTCACGGATGCTCCTCGTGCACTGACACCCACTGAACTTGACTATGGACATATTGGCGCGTTCAAATTGGGCAGCCTGAGAATTACCAATGGATGTGCAAGCCCAACGCCCAGCGACAATAGATCATTGACCATGGGTGCCGAAGATGACTACTTCAAACAAGCTGATCCAAGACCCAGTACTGATAGCCACCGTCATGCCCATCGCAGAAGTAACACATTGACTGTAGCGAATGAAATCATCAAACCGGCGTGGAGAACAGAGTCAACGCCGCAATCACAACCGGGCCCTCCTGAATTCAAGCATCTTGCGGAGGCTACCGCAGCCAACCAAGCCAAGAACGCTGCGGTAGACCAGGACTTCGCGTTCAACTTCCGGCTGCAGGAATCCCCCACTAAAGCTCTGGAGTTGGCGAACGAGTACATGTCGGATATTGCCCTGAGTCCATTTTCTTTTGAAGCTACCCCCCCTGAATCACCATCCTTGCAAACCACCAGCAAGCACACGGCGATGGAGGACGATCTCTTTTCCGTGGAAGCTGAAGGTATTCCATCGATTGAGGATCTCCATGGCTCTAGCATCGATTCGGGATATCACGGAGAAGCGGCAGCGAGACCTGAAGAAAGCAAGGAGTCTGGATCACTACCGAAACCCCTGGCCAAAGCTGATAGTGGTTATAGCTCTAATGTATCGCTAAGATCTCTCCGAAGTGCAAGCTCTCATGTCGTTCCCGCAAAGGAGGCTACTCCAACACCACAAGAATCAAGGCCACGAATGGTTTCTGCTTCATTCTCTCAGTCTTCTGCTGCATCTGACAAGACTGTTAGGGCTAGGCACTCCCTTCCAGCAACGACAGTCGATCTTCCAAAGATGCCACAGCGGGATGCTCCCCTTATTCCAGGAGAGGTCAGATCCGGACCTGCACTGCCGATGGCGTCAGCTGAGCAGAAGTGGGTTGCTTCTGAGGGTCAAGCTCGAGTCGCAACCCACCAGCGCCAGAAGAGTCTACCTGATCAAACTGGATCAGAGGCTGGGAATAACTCTAGAGGCAGGTTTAGGAAAGCTCGCCCGGTCTCAGTCCAGCCAATCTTTACCATCCAAGCACAGCGAAGCCAAGACAAGCTGAATGTGCCTCCAGTCTCGTCTCAAGCGGAGCAGCAACTTCAGAATCGTGTTTCTGGAGTCCCAATTGTAACCATCTCCAACACAATGAGAAATGCTCCATCGAAGGAGACTTTGAAGACCATTCTCTCGGTTGGTTCAGCTGAGTTCCGCGAGGATAGATCTCCTGTAGACCATTACCAAAATGCCATGCCTGCTCTGCAGAGCATCACGCCGGTCGGTAAGATGGCTCAGAAATCAGATGCCAATCGACGGTTAAGCTATCAGGCACCCGTGCAAGCTCCAGTCAAGCCGCCTTCTAAACTTAATAAATTTCGCAGGTCAATCCAGGGCCCACTCGTTTCTACTCCGGATGAGACTTATAGAGCCAACGACTTTGAGACGCATCTCACATCCTACGACCATATCTCTTCCAGTCTAGGCAAATCGCCATATGACAGAGCTCTTGGTGCCATGTCTGAGCCAAACACACCCACGCAAAAAGCACGAACAGCGCCGGTTGAGACCGAAACAAACATCGCAAAGCTCACGACCGCTGCAGCTCCACAGCCAAAGTTCAATCCGGCAGCAGGAGTTGCGGCAGCACAAAAGACTTTAACACCAGAGCAGAGAGCCAACCTGGCAAGAGAGCAATTCTCCCGGAGCAGAAGTCGCAGCAGCACCCGACACGAGATCCATACTCAGCAATCATATGAGTCCATCGCAAGAAAGAATCCATATACGGATTCGCGAAGCAGCTCCAGAGACCGGTCTCGCTCTCGCTCTCACTCTCGCTCTCGCACCCGAGACGATGAGCTGAAGACAACCGAGCCGGATGCACCACCATTGCCAAAGGCTCCCACAGAAGACGACCTTAAAAAGTATACCAAGAAGCTGAAGAGCCCACCGCCTGTCAGCATGGCGCATCGAAGCATGTCCCTCCCCGGCGGCACCGCGCCTAACATGCACCAGGCGCAAAAGAGCCCAGATGTGCCCAGCCGGGCGGCTCCACCGCCTCCTAACTCCAGCGCGGATCCATGGAAGACTCAGAAAAACTACTGGTCTGCACAACGCAAGTCTCTTGAACAAAGGAAGTCCCTCGAGAATGTCCGCTCCGTAGCTCCGACCACACGTAAATCTACCGAGACGGTTCGCTCCGCCGGCACACCACGAAGGTCAATGGATAAGAGCCCGGCACGGCCAAACCTGGTGACGCAGAAATCCCTGGATTTGCAAAAGGCACGGGCTCGCAAGAGCCTTGACCACGCCCAGACTCCTCGGAAGCATCAGCTGAGTCATCACATGTCCTTCGATTCCCATCGCCAGTCTGCGTATGACTATGGTGGACAGCTTAGTCTCTCAGTCAGCGATGCGTACGACAGCTCCTACGGCAGTGGTATAGCGCCAGCGTTAAGTCGAACCGGGTCTAGGAACAATTACTACGAGTCTAGCTCCAGCAAAAGTTCTACCAACGAAGATCTGAATGCGACGTCTCGAATTCACCAACGCGTCAATAGCACCAGCGACATGCTCGGCCTGGATCACCGCTTTTCTGGCGGCTTGGGCTACGGCTTTGAGCGCGCCTCCGGTGCTCAAGGCGATGCTGAATCCAGATATGCCTTGGTTGCTAGTGCTGGCTCGGGAATGGGTGGGCGAAGGAAGAGCCTTGGGGTTAGGGACGAATATGGGATTGATTTCTCCGACGTCCCTGTATTCGTGACGCGTGTCCGGTCGTGAGGGATGACGTGAGCGAGAAAGTGAGTGAGTGAGCTCTGAAGACAGATGAGCTAAGAAGAAAGGAACGGTGGGAGAGAAGAGGGGAGTAAAATTGTTTCACATCAATCGTATTTGGTTTGGTTTTTGGTTTTGGCATACCCATGATACCACGAGGCGTTATTATCCTTATTTATTTTCTAGGTCTCATACTCTCTTTATATACATGGGGATGGATCTACTTGGTTTCACAACCATTCGCCATCGGAGGAAAGAAGGTGGTGAGCGAAACCGGGTGGTTACAATAATACAGCCCCCCGGCTCTCGCTCACCTCTTCGGATCTAATTTATATTGGTGGACACAGGCGGGATTGGTACCTAACTACGATGCTGGCACGCATCATATCGCACTTTTTGGCTCCTTGGTCCGTTGTAGGGTGGTCGGGTTTGGATGATTCGGAGGACGCAAGGCTTTTGCACTACGGAATCGTCAATGGCTGGACCAGGGATTGCTGGAGCAGATAGTTTCGAGAGATAGGAATCAGAATGGAAAATAACATCACCATCACCGTGCAGCGCCGAGACTTGTGAATCCCGCCGTAGATGCCGAGTTCTCGATCGGCATGTCCCTCGCCTAACTTCATCGTCTATCCCTCTCAATTCACTTAGTTCAAGCATCCACAATCATATAGTATAAATCGATACAGTATAAGGGAACTATGTCCTTCTCCCAGAACATCCCCCCAACGGTGCCGTCTAAGCTGCAATCAGTCTCTTAGACGCCACCAAAACCTGTGTCCCACTCCTCGACAACGTCTGCCTCTCCCGCAGCCGCTCACGCCGCTCACGCCGCACCGTCCGATCAAACACCAGGTACCGTCTAAACAGCCCTCGCGGGATCCCCGTCGACGAGACAATCAGCCGCGGCCCCTCGTTCACATTCCGGTCCCCGACCTGCGCGTACAACCCCGCCTTCGCCGCCCCAATCCGATACACCTTGCTGTCCTCAAACGCCCACGGCGTCTCTGTCCTGCGCTTGCTGAATATGTCGGCACACCGACGTCAAGAGCTGCTCGCTCACCCCTCGCCAGGTCGCTGCCAGTATTGTTCGATGTTCAGTCCGCAGTTGGGGGGTTCCCGCACGCTGGCTCCGATGATGAGTTTTTCTCGCGGGGAGAAGGGGGTTGATGTCGTTCTGGGGGCGTGGAAACCTTCGCTCCAGTGCAGGGTTTGGCCGGTGTTGTCGGTGGCTTCGATGATCCCGCCGCCGATGTACATGGAAAGGATTTCGGGCTCTGTGTCGGGTGGGCTGGATACGATGTACTGGCCGGGACCCCAGGTGTCGATGAAGTCCTCGGGGGAGGTGAGGAGGTCGACTTTCTCATCGCGTGATATGGCTCTGGACAGGTCGTTCGCAGAGACTAGTTTGAAAGCGAGGACGGCATTGTTCTGCAACATCTCACCGACGCAGCTCAGTTGTTGTAGCTCGAGCACGATATGCTGGCTGCTAGCCGACGGGTGTTTGGCTCCGTACAGTCGAATCGTCTCAAGGGGGTTGTCAAGAAAGAACAATTCCATTGACCCCGTGTGTGCCTGGCAGTATGACAAAAATCCTACAGTTAAGATTTGTACGGCCATGGAGCACATATGCAGGATATTGTCATCAGAATCCCTGCGATCTTCTTGAACATCGTCTTTGAATCCGTCGCCACAGACAATGTTGAGGACGGTGTTAGCGGCAGCTTTGCACCGGCGCGCAGCTGCTTCCGTGTGAGCAGCTGCCAGGGAATCCAACGCCTGGAACAGCTCAACCGCAAGGCTCAGGTCTATACGACACAACTCCACTGCTGTCGTCGCTCCGTTTTGTGGGGGAGGGAAGCGCAGTATTGTGTAGCAGTTACAGCAGAGCCCATGGCTCTGGACCATGCCAATGGCACTACACAGCCGATCCAGTGCCTCATCCAACCGAGACAGCAGCGGGCGAGTTCGCGACATGCCGTCGTTATCCCCCATATAATACGAGACCAACGCCGTCGAATTGTTGTTCTCAAACCCCACCGCCCCAACCCACTGCCGCTGGTCTCGATTCGTCGGCACAACCCCCGCAAGCCCACAGATCTCCGACAGCGATTCTCTGAACTCGGGCTCATCGAACGCCACGGACGAATGCTTGGCCGATACAAAACTCGGCGTGCTTGACTTTCCCTTCTGAGTCGAACTGAGGCTCCGGCCGCCGTAGTGCACACACTGCGGGACGTGAAGCGTCGGCTGGATGATTTCCGCTCGCGGGATCTTGGGCTCGAAGTATATCCAGGGGGCGTCTTCGAGCTGTTCAACGAGAAGCCTCGCAATGTCTTTGTTGCTGCACTGTCGGTTGCGGAGCTCGCCCAGCCATACGTACTCGCCCTGAGCCGCGCCGTGGAAGTCGTTGTCCAAGACTCGCTGTATGGCGTGGATGTTCCGGGAGTCTAGCGCTTCGTGGAGATCGGATGGTGGGTGTAAGAAGTAGCGAAGATTCCGCTTGTACTCCTCGAAGACCGGCCCGTAGAATAGCAGTGAACTCATGCTGAGAAATTGCTCGCAAACGGTTTCTAGTTGTTGTTCTGTCGTTTTGGGGTTCGGTCCGATGGTGATTTCAGAGATATCAAGCTCGCTATCGTCGCTACTCTGGCTGCCAATATCGCTGTCTCTGACGGGGGGATTTGGGTGTCTATTCCCGGTAAACTCCATCACAGTTTGCTCCGTCAGCGGCTGCCGAAACAACCTGTCCCAAGTCTCCGCCGCGATTTGATTCCGCTCGGCGTGCTTCTCTAGAATCTGAATGGCCATTTTCAAGTCCGGGTTGATGGTCGTGGCGGAGAACTTGTGGAAATATCGTTTGAGGATCCGGCTGTGGTTTCGGAGAAAGCTCTCCCGGTCCATCAGTTCTGGCGCCTCGTGGTAATACTGGACAAGCTCCATGTCCCCGAAGAGGCCCTCGATAAACTGATATACGAGATCTTGTTCTACCTCGCGCTTGACCAACGAGGTATAGGATTTTGTAAACTGCGCATCGCTGAAGATAGACTGAGTATGGAGATTTTCCATGGATGGGATGTCGTATGACGGCTGCTCAAGTTTTCTTTCATATGTAACCTCATTCTCTGGATCCCCTAGAGAGCGCATTAGTGCATCCCCATCATCGGTATCTGGTATGGATTGAAAGCCCATGTTTTCAATGACAGCATTGCTTTGTAGCCTTTCCAAAGTCTTCCACCTCCCCTCTGCGTCACTTTCGGTCCCTTCCAGTTTGTAAGCATTCATTCTGTGCCTCAGACCCCTCCGTGTCTTGATCTTAAGCAACTTATAGCAATTGACGGACTCGGTGCTTTCACCAGATGACTTTCCGGGAAATACTACCCCCTCTTGTCCAAGCTGGACTTCTCCGCTGGCGTATACTTTACCCCACGGCTCGCCCAGCATAGAAACCGCTTCTAAACCATGGCCAGAATCACGAGTCGTCTCCACGGTCATGCCATATGCCATTTGGACACCAATTACCATATATATACTCTGGCTCCGGAATAACTTGCCGCGATCAATATACTCCGTCACCGACGGAAGGAGCAAACTCTGTTGAATGTATCCCTCATCTGGGGTAAAACTATGCGTCTCTATTCTTGCAAACTTATACACTTTGTTGGGATTGTGTTTGGCGTCCACGGCGCGACCCAGTCCACGGCTGAGGATAGAAGTGCGGATTAGATCCCACGGGGTCCCGCGGCCGGATACCAGCTGCTCGTGCGTCACTGTCCAACCCTGCTTCTGGACTCCATGGATTCGGGATCTGTGGATAGGTAGGCGCTCCCCAAAATTCAGCGGCCGGCCTGGATGCTGCGGATCAACCACGAGGCTGCCGAGCCCAATAACCCCGTCGGGAGAAAGGGGTTGACTTGTGCCAATAACATAGGATTCTACGGAGGTCATATTTGGGGTTTCTTCTCCTTGAAAGAAATGAAAAGTAAAAGGAAGGACGAGCGAATACAGCAGACTACGTTCTTGCAGCCCTTTGGTATATGGGCCAGCCCAATGCTGCTTTTACGACATCCTAGCCGCAGCGCTGCAGCTCAGCGGTACTGCAGCTTTCGAGCCGACGCGTTGCAAAACATCGAGTGCTAGTGGTGCCAGGTCAGCGGGCCCTCGGCCTCGATTCGGTTGTCTGTAGATTCTGTAATTGGACGACCCCAGGCGGCGTCGGCTGCGAGCTTATCATGGCCCTATCAGCATATCCCAATGCAGCCTCACGCTTGGAACCCCTCTCATGACTTGACACCTGACTTTGCGGTTCTCTGCGTGACTTCATGCTCGATTTTGATTTTTCTTTCTCATTGTGAGGTTTTCACCGACTCTGGGATCGTAGGATTGACTCCTAGCGCTATCGCTTGTCGCTTAAGTTCTCCCTTAGTAAAGTAGACCGCGGAGCAATAGCAACCTACCAACGAAACGTCTCAGCCCAACTTTCCTCTGTAGTTGTAGAAATTTCAACAAAGTGTTGTGCAGATTATAACTCATGGCGTACTTTGAGTAGAATCTGAAAACAAAGCGTTGCGTTTGTCCATGCACGACACATAGTCAGCTAACTCTTCCAGAGCGTCACGGTTCGAGTTCCGTACAGCAGCTGCAGCTTTCGCTGGTAGCTGTCACGGGGGTGGTATTACTACACTTCTTCGGGGACGATAAAACCGGCCGAATTTGGCGCGAGCCACCAAAACACCTACACCCACCACCACCACCACCATCTGGATCAGAAAGCAATTCAGAATATGTATAATAGCTACACCAAAAAGCTATATGACTATAGAAAGCCAAAAAGCAGATGAAATGATATCAAATGGGTATTTTTGTATGGTGTTTTGGTGGGAGGTGACCCATGCCAAATTCGGCCGGTTTTATCGTCCCCGAAGAGCTACACCCATGTTACGCCACAACTTAATGGTTGTCCAGTACAAGTCTGGAGATGGATTGGATTTTTGTTCTCGGCTACCTACTATGCAAAGGATCTTAAGATATAATAAAGAACACTAGTTATTCTCTCTTGAATAATCATCTATGTAAAAGGATCAGGAAATTTATAGTGTTTACAATACATAGTATCAAGTAGAGAATTGTCAATTATTTATTGCGACATTGATAAAGAGCCGTAGGTGGCCCTAGGAGGATCTCACCTATCCGCTAAGCTGGCGTTAGCACCTAACATTGTCTAAAGGTACTCCTTAAGCTGTCGGGTATTGGTTCGCTCTTCTTATTCTCACAATATGTTCACAGCTCAGCCTCTGCTCGAAGCTCGGCCTGGTAATTTCACTTGCACGCCTGAAGAGCGATATTTATTAGCCTCTATTGTCACTCAGGTTTAACTCTGCTCTTTGAACCTAAGTAAATATTGTAGCAGCTCGCCCCTACTCTTTTTAAATTTGGTCTTTCCGTAAAATTATTTCTTCTTACTACTCTCATTCAAGCCGGCTCCAGACATTAAGATAACCAAGAAAGCTGCCTTAGTCATCATCACCGGCCGAACATCATCTTAGCCCGAGCCTCAGCTCCCGTCTTTGGTCCGTCGTCCTCTCGGCCCGGTCACCTTTTTAGCGAGCTTGATAAAGGCTACCAAGAATCGTTTTGTATGGTGCAATAGTGCCTTACACCTTACACTGCCCGCCACTAATGATGCAGGCCCCGTATCATGTTATTCCCTCTTTTCTACCTGCCCTCCCACATCAATCACCTCTTTTATTATGCTTCTATCCATCCTCCTCTTTCCAAAAGTTTTACTCACTTTGCCCCACCCCCCGATAAACACCGTCTCCTACCGCACGTCCACCTCCTCCTGACATTAGTCCTCAAAAGTGAATCATGGCTGACCATGCTGGGCTCGCTACAGCTACCTCTGCAATGGCAGAAGCAGCACCAGAAGCATCTACCCAAGAAAGTGGATCCTTTCTTGAAGCTCATGCAACCCCCAGATCTGCGCAAGTTATCCTAAATCTCAGTAGAAAGAAATAATGTAACCTGACATTGCCTAGCTGTTCTTCACCCGCCGTACAAGCGAGCACTTCGGCAATACCATCTGCAGCGTTGAGCAAGCCAGCCAGGCCAGCCACATGCCGCCGAATCGTAACGATCCCGAAGCGGGCCTTCCAGAACGACCACCTTTACCTTTTTCCCGCCGCATGTTCAATGACGCGAATGCGTTCTACCAAAGATACAAGCTAGAGTTCCAATCCGTGGCTGGATTCATCGCCATCACGGGTTTGATCTTGGAAATCAGACAGAGTGCTATGGTGTAGGGAGATGGGAGTGCTGGCTGCGGTGCAAATTCCCTGTATCTTCGCAAGGATTGAGGTAAGTCATGGACATGACTATGGAATTGTACGGTTTGTTTTCCTTTCTTCAATATCTGATTTTGCTTGTGTTTTGCAGAACTTGTCTGCACACGTGCGCTACCACTTTATGTACCTTAGAGATAGCAGCACTTAGACAAGAAATTGCAACTAAGTCCAAAGTCGCTACAACGCAACGTGAAAATAATTAAAAGGAGGGCTCGCTACAACCAAATCCTAGAAAGCGCATCCATTTCAGGGCGCCACTTCTCTTTTCTCATACCACTACCTCAACACTCAAGTCCTCCGGCCACCTCGGCGCATCAACAGCATTCCCTCTGGTCCCAACATTAAATCCCAACTTCACTTCCTCGCCCGGAAATTGCAAGATCGACTTGACCGTCGTGACCTTGATCCCCAGGTTCCGACTCTCCCGGTCCTCAAAATAGTCCGGCTTGAATAACTTATCCCCGCTGTTCTTCATCATCATACCCAGGTACCTCGGGATGGTGTAGCCCATATTGTGGTAGTGACGGAAAACCTGTCGGCCGTTGCGCGTCCACACATCGTCCCACACTGCGGGGGGGTAGACGCCGCAAGAGGCAACAAGCCATTGTGAATAGTAATTGAGTGAGACGTCGACGCTGTAGGATCCGCCTTGCTCGGACTGGCGTAGGAGTGCGGTGAGGATTCCTGATACGCCTGCTACGCCGGTGCTGGGAATTGTTAGGAGACATGCTGGGGAAAGGCGAGCGACAGTGAGTCGACTTACCAGTAATCGGAATTGGGGAAGACAGGTGTGACAGCCTCGTCATTGCCCATGGCTTGACCGAATGCCATGGAAACACCACAGCACTACTCATATTAGCATACGGAAACAGTAATGCCAACGAAGGAGGACTTACCGCATCGCTAATCTGTTGCCAACCACTCCTTCCCATCCACGGTCCATTCCAACCATAGCAATTCTCCCTGACATATACCACGCCCCTCTTCCTCTCTCTACACAGTTCCAAAACATTCTCCTTCCCCAACCCCCACTTATCCAAAACCCCCGGCCGATAACCCTCAACCACCACATCCGCCTCCAAGATCAACTCCCGCAACTTCACCCGATCCTCCTCCTTCGTGAAATCCAAACAGCAATTCCACTTCCCCCAGTTCAAATCACAATGCAGCGATGAGAAATCCACGAGGTGCGGCGCCGTGACACGCATCACACTCGCTCCCAACTCCGCGAGCCCGCGCGTGATGGCCGGCGCGGCAATCACCCTCGTGATATCAAGGACTTTCAAACCAGCCAGCGGCCGCTGGGCGCTCGTGAGCGGCGATGGCGCCCACCAGCCGGGAAGCTGGGTCGGAGATGGATGCGAGTGGATGTCGAAGAGGTTCACGTGCGCGTTGGCTTGGCCGTGCTCGCTCGCCTGGAATTCCTCTGCTGTCCAGCAGATGGTTCCGGCTTGTCGGTAGATGTCGGTTGCGAGGTGCTGGAGGTCGTGTGAGGTGATTTGGGAGATTTTCTCGGTGAAGGGCGTCCAGGATTCTTCGACGCTGGTGGTGTCTCGCTCGAGTGGGAGATCTAGGGATTTGAGTGTTGGGTCTGGGTTCATGCTTCCTGGGTACTGTCAGAAACCTCGCCAATTGGTATATCAGCATAGTGCTTATATTTTAGACCCACCGTGCAAGTGAAAGAACCGATTGTCTTTCGTCTTGTAGATGTTTGTGGCGGAAGCACGATGATTCGACGACGCTTGACGATGAAGATCCTTGCTTGGGAAATACTTCTCCAGCTTCTTGGCTCCTTCTGGCGTGCCGGCACTACTAAGAGTGAGTTTTTCGCCCTCCTCCGTCGTCAAAGACCAGATCAATGTGGACATGATGAATAGAGAAGCATGATCACTATATACCATCAGAATCAGTCACCTGATAGAAGCCTTCCCAGCAACATAGAGGCAGGAGCATCACCCACGTGTCAATCACCACCTCGCTCGGCTCAACACCATATTTTTTCTTCAAAAGTACATTCAAGATCGAGGCTTCGAGGCCTTTTAAGGATGAAATACTCTCCGCAAACCGCCAGTTGATTGGAATGCTCGGCGCGTCTGACCCCACGTAGCGGATGTTCTCTGCATACTTCTTGATGTCGGCGGGTAGGTTCTTAGCGATGAGAGGATTACTCAGAATGCCTTCGTCCAGAAGACGTCGCGCTTCTGAAGGGACCGAGTATGGCGCGAGACTACCCATGGCCGTCTCTCTTGTCGAGTAAGTGATCGAAGCAAGCTTTGCAAGTCCTGTCAAGGATATTAATATGAATATTGAGGTATGACCCAATCCAGGCACAACAAAAGTTTAAGAATGGTGATATCCTCGTTCTTTTATACCGATTCGGCAGATGGGGTATATAAGAAGCAAGTCACAACCGAGCAGAGAACGAGGATGTCCAGCAAGAAGCCACGATAATAATGGTATAGTGACGCGAATCTCAATTTGGAAGAGGAGACGCACTAGCACGAAACAAGGGATTCTCTACTGCCGAACCAGAGTCATGCATGCGTCCACGATGCCGTTATCTCAGAAGATGGGCCCTCCACTCTTGTATTTATGAACGTCACGTCCCGAAATCCGTGCTGGAACTTCTCTCCCCTCCCGATTCCCCACACGCCTAACTAGTTTGCGACGCCAAAATTATGGGCGCGCGTTTCCTCGGTAGTCGACAACTGTTAGCTGCCTTTTCTTTTTTTCCTTTCGCATTTGCTGAGTCAGTATTTACGATTCAACGTTCAAGACTCTCTGCAAGAAGCAGGTGTATAGCTCGGATATTAGATTTGCTCCTGAATGCATGATTTATCAGTTGTAGTTGGCGGCTTGTTCGGGTATCATGCAAGTAGGAGACAGTCGTATGTGTGTCAGGAAGATAGATTCCATGCCAAGACCTTGAACTTGGTCCGTCGTCTAGCGATGACTTACTCGATAGCCGAGGTAGACTTGCAAGATGGCAGCTCTACGCAACTTCCTGATTTCTTGAGGATGCATGGCCTTGTAGTTTGGGATGTTTCCCCCTTGGTTTCTCTCTTCGGTGCTCAAGTAGGGAATTTTTGTGGTGTACCATCATCTGTTAATATGGAATAATGTAAGAGGCCAACTTAGTGATGTATAAGTACTTAGTGATGACATCACGAACTAGACCATCAGCCAAAATAAGCCGGGGAGACAAAAGCTTAAACAGATCTACGAGGACAGTATACGACCCTGAGCGGATACCAACCACAAGATTGCAATGACAGTACACTTGCGTTCAAGAAACCGACCTCGCTTGTCACATGACCAGCCTTCCCCACGAAACCGAAGAGGCTTCCCCCACAAACGCACTACCCCTCACTCTCGAGCCTCACGGCTAAGAATGCAAAGCCACTGTCATAGCACAGTTTCTTGAACCTCGGGCAACAACTTGACATGGCTGTCTCTGACACGCGCAAGGGCACATGGCTTTAGGTCCAGCTCGAGCACCGATTGAGACCAGAGCGGACGGAAGTATGAGTGAATGCCTAGCTTTCCACGCTATATAATACTAGATATCGCAGGATCCAGGGCTGCGGAAGCCTCGGGCGTGTTCATCCCTTACCTTTGACTGAAGTAGGACAGAATATACTTGTGACCTTTGTCCTCCGTTCTTTCCCCTCCCCTCTTTTAGCGAAACCTATATTGCAATTCCTTTGTCTCCCCTCCTGGGTTGGAAATTGCTCTACCTCATCAGCTCTCCCCATCAAGACCCAACCAGGCTTAATGCCACCGCTCAAGCGCAAAAATTGCTGAGAAGAACGATGGGTAAACAGCGAGAACAAGAAATGGGCAAGCGGCCGGTTCGCATCGCCAATTGCTCCGGCTACAAAGGCGATCCGGCGTACCAGATGCTACGGCAAGCAACGGGAAGAGGAGATGTAGATTTTATCACGGGGGATTATCTCGCGGGTGACGCTCCCCATTCCTTTTCGTTCTCATTGCAAATAAACCATATAAGAGAATGAAAAGCACTATGACAAAGTCAAGAGGATTGGACTGATAAACGCAATTAGAAATGAACATGGCTGAAAATGCAACGGCATTCCGAGAAGGCAACCATCCTGGCTATGAAGAGACAGCTTGGAAGGGATTGGAGATGAGTCTGGATGTTCTTGCTGAGCGTGGCATCAAGGTGGTGATCAATGGGGGGAGTTTGAACCCCGCGGGATTGGCGCGGCAGGTTCAAGAGTTGGTATGTCGTCTTTCTTGACTCAAGTCTAAAGGATGCGAAACTTCAACCTAAAGAAACGGCAGACTCACTGACAATCAACCCAAAGGCCGCGCAGAAGAACCTCCCGCTGAGAGTTGCCTATGTATCTGGGGACGACTTGATGAGCGCCCTCGGACCCGACCTCGCCTCACTGAAGGACAAGCTCCCACCACATCTCGACTCCGTCAACACCGACATCAAGATCCACACCCCGGTTCTCTCTTTCAAGTCCTGGGCCAGTGTACCTCTCGTCTCCGCGAACGCCTATTTAGGCGCCCGGGCGATCGTGCAAGGCCTGAGACACGGGGCGGATATCATCATCTGTGGACGGGTCGCAGATGCTTCGCCCGTCATTGGAGCGGCTTGGTACTGGCATGGCTGGACGGATACCGACTATGATCGTCTGGCGGGCAGCTTGATCGCGGGCCATTTGATCGAGTGCTCGGCGTATGTGACGGGTGGTAACTTTGCGGGGTTTACCGAGTACGCCCCGCAGGTGTTTGTCGAGCCTGGGTTTCCGTATGTGGAAATTGAAGATAGTGGCGCTTGTGTTGTGACGAAGCATCTGGGAACCGGGGGACTGGTGAATCTGGATACGGTGCGTTGTCAATTGCTGTATGAGTTGCAGGGGAATGTGTATTTGAATAGCGACGTCAAGGCATATCTGAACGATGTGGTTATGCAGCAGGTTGGAAATGACCGGCAAGTTTTCTTTCTTTGCAAAATAAAACTCGACTGACGAAACCAGAGTTCGTGTTTCTGGTATCAGAGGTGCTCCTCCACCTCCTACGACCAAAGTCGCCATCTTTTATCAAGGCGGGTTCCAATCCCAAATCCTCGTCAACTCGACGGGGTATGGAACCGCGCAGAAATATGCCCTCCTCGAGACGCAGCTACGGAAAAAGCTGAAGGAATCTAAAATCGACCAAATGATTGATCTACTGGAGTTCCAGATGTAAGTCTTACCTCCCCGTTGTTACCCGGAACATGTCTGAGAAAAGAAGTGTTGGCATCCCCGAAGCGAATCCTCGCAGCCAGCTCGCAAGCACCACATACTGCCGTATATTCGCAGAAGCCAAGACGGCCGAGTCCCTCATGGGCCTGCTGTTGAGCTTCTCCGACATCTCTCTGCAGCATTTCTCGGGCTTTCACGCGGCACTGGACATGCGGACAGCCATCCCCAAGCCCTTCTTGGCCATGTACCCCGCGCTCTACCCGCAAGACTCGTTACACGAGAGCGTGACATTCCTTGATGGCACGGGCACGCTGCAGCGACACACCATGGACGCCGGCCATCCGCCGGTGTACGAGAGACTCGAGCAGCGCGAGAACTACGACACCGCTTCGCCCACGCCCTTGGAAACCTTCGGGCCTACGCAACGGCTCCGACTCGGAACCGTCGCGCTGGCTCGGTCGGGGGACAAAGGCTCGAACTTGAACGTCGGCTTCTTCGTGCAGACGCCCAGAGCCTTCGCCTGGCTCCGCACCTTCCTCTCTTCCGCCCGGATGAAGCAGCTCATGGGGGAGGATTGGATCGAGGAGGAGTACTTCCTGGAGCGGGTTGAGTTCCCCGGGATTCTGGCGGTGCATTTTGTGGTCTATGGCATCTTGGGGAGAGGGGTCAGCTCCAGTTCGAGGCTGGATGCGTTGGGGAAGGCATTTGCGGACTTTGTGAGGGACCGGGTTGTGGATGTACCGGTGTGTCTCGTGAAGGGGCAGGAGAAGCTGTAAATTAGTAGCGACCGATCGAGATCGAGAGCAATTTAAGGGATGGGAGGATGAGGAGGTCCAACCAGGTCGGCTTACTGCCACGTCCTACCACATATCGAATGGAAGGACAACAATTGCGATGTGCGAGGGTGAAGCCTGCGAGTACGAAATCCGATGGCCAAGATGTCGTCCTAAGCGACCTATTGCTTGAGCAACGCGCGATCCTTCCCAAGTGCACTTGTAATCCCGAGCAACAAAGTTGCACAAAAGCGAATGATCTTCGCATCAGCAGGATCAATATGAAACATGTCGTTGATCACGGAGCTGGGCTGGGGGGGGGGGTGGGAGGTTCTAAGTACGGTACTTCGTACGTACCGCAGCAGGAAAACAACACGCAGAGCGTTGATCGCATCGGTGCTTTCGGATCGCCGTGTAGACCCGCTCCGCTGCAGCTTCCGCTCAACTGGCGGGCAGTGCTCTGCAGTGGAGATGGGCGGTGGGCCGGGTGTACGATGGACGGAACGTCATCACTCCCCCCCAGAGCAATCAATGTATCCCGCATGGTCATCGTTGCATCCGTCGTGGTGTGCCGGTTGGTTTCTTCTTCGGGAGAATAATGGGTGAATAATAGAAGCTTCTCTCGTGTTGTCGTGATATTGAAAGGGTTATTTATAACTTTTAGCTTGGGCTGAAGAACGCCATGGAGCCATGCACCAGCGGAGGACTCGCTCCTCGTACCCCGCTACGGTAGACGACGCTTTCGTACAGATGACAAAGACAGAGAAAAATCCTGGATTTGGACGGATGCTAAGCTTTTTGGAATCCACCGAATATCCACAAAAAGCAGCCTGCATCCCTGGTGATTTGGTGACGGGCAACCATCGACTCGCACGCACATCGTAAGTTTATCACCTGCTGGCTGCGTTGACCTGACCCATCTTCCTTCCAGAGCTGGGAAGTGGAATCTGCTGAGGGATGGTTGCGAGTTCCCTTTCCAGCTACCGTGCAGGCAACTCACAATCTCAATCGCATCATCAGCGTATACCAGCCATGCTAAGGACGGGATGATGGGGACCCAACACACAGCAACAGCATGTCATAGAAGACAATGCAGCCCCATCCGCTTCCCTTCCCTTCCCTCCAACGCGAACCAATCCAAGGCAGTGCAAGCCACTCCCACGTTCTGGCTTGGGTTGTGCAGTGTTGTGCTGTGTTGTGTCGGCCAGGCGATTGGCGAAACGGAGATTAACACCGTATAACACCGGATACGGGCCTGTCCCCCTTTTGCGCGCAGCGGATGTGATAATCGCCCACGCCGCCTCCCATTGGCCAATTCGGCTTCTTTTTGTGCCGTTGTACCTGTTTTTCGTGCCGCAGCCACCCCACCGCCTAACGCACCGCACTTGTCTGCTTTGGGCCGGATAGGCTTGCTAATTTCTGATCATCCTGGCTCCGTCGCCCAACGGCCACGGCTGATGCCAACGTCTGTCACGGCGACGGCCATGGTCGCGGTCGATGAGGGCGTGCGCTGCCTGCATGTGTGCCATCTCGACGCTCACCTCTGCTGAATCCTCGCTCGGGTCGTGCTGTAGACATTCCGAGCTCTGGGTCCTTCTGCACCGTCTCCCTCTCCGACTGGTCCGGCCGGCGAGTGCTGTCTCACCGGACAACTTCACCCGCGACTCCTGCCGTCCGTCAACCCAACGTCCGCATGTCACACTGGCTGGCTGCGGGTGGTGTCAGCAGCGCCAGGTGAAGGTACGGTATGTGCCAGAATGGGATATGTACGGCGCATGTAGCCGGCCCCGTACCTGGCAGGAAGGAATGCGTCAACCTAAGATACCCCCATCCCATCACGACCTGCACCGCGTCCTCTAGATTCCTGGTCCTTGTTCACCTCGCGTTGGTCACCCCCGACCCTCCGTATATTTATACATATCGCGCCCCCTCTCGTTTCTCCATTTCATCTCCCACCCTTCCTTCCAGTCCTCTCCGTATTGCCACCGCCCTCCCTCGCATTCACCATGCTCTCGACACTCGCGGTCTGCCTCATCGTCCTGGTGTGTGTCATTATCGCCATCGGAGTAGCTTCCTTTGGACAGATGTACCACACCCAGGCCCGCAAGCGCAACGGCCAGAGTAACTTGATTTCGAGCAGTGTCTGATTACACACCCTGCCACTCCGTGGACAGCTCAGGACTTGTACGAGAAGGCTGAATGTCATGTAAGGCTGACTCGACCGGCAACCTGTCTGTAAAGTACGGCCGGGGTCCCGTCGTGCGAGAAATCCCAACGCTATAGAAGAAGTTCATGTTCCTATTTACAATACATTTCCCTTGGGTCTCGCCCCAGGAACCATAATAATCACTCCGTCTCGGTTGCCACACAATCAGACGACACGAAACGAAACGAACCTGCACCCAACTTCACCCCCATTAAACTCACCACCTACCCCGCCGAGCCACGCCAACAACGCCCTCCCACCAATTCACCGCCCTCGAATTCGACCTCTTTCATTTCTCCACCCCCGGACCATCATCGAACTCCTGGACAAGATAAGCAGCCAGGTGCTGGGATCGTATGGCGCAAGATTCACCGAGGAGGACACGAGATCCCCAAATCCTGCTTTGAAAATGTCCGGACGGACCATGACGAGATAGGATCCAGCCGTGGATGTCTCTCCCTCCCGATGACCCGATACCATTACTGGCTGGAGAAAAATACCACCTCACATCGCTGCCCCTTGCTTGACAAGCCTCAAATCTCAAACACATTTTCGGAATCACCTCCCACTGCTCAAGATCAATATTGGATGGCATCGCTATCATGGATTATCAAAATCCCGGTGCGGGTTTGCGACATAGCAGAGCTGCGATCCCTTAGACGCTAGTGTTTGTTGCATCTTATCCATCCATGGCGAAGCGGAAAATGTGTTTGAAATGGTGAGGGCTGAGATGTTGGAGGCATGGGAATTGGAACGGCCGAGAAGCATTGTTGAAGGCCCGACGGCTTCTGTACATAGGAGTTTGCATGGGATTGGGGGAATGCATCGAGGCGTAATGATGTGACTTGATGGAGGCCTCAATCTTCTCATTATTTCCTTCCATCATTTTGACTGGCTTGTATTATACCACTTCTTGGCATTGTACCATAGACATTCAACCAAACAGACTTAGCTCGGACTGCCATATCGACATAGGACTGAAGAAATGCAGCTGGCTTCCGTGCCAGGGGATATAATAAATCTATATCATAAGGTTCTTCTAAATGTGTTTCCGCTACTATTGTTCGTATTGTGACTCGATTATATCAGCTGCGGCTTTGCTGCGTAAAGAGCATATTCGTTGATTGTCGTTGCTTTGATGAATTTCCTACTGCTAGAGGAATTGCTCTTGCTAATCGTAAGCCCACACCCTTACAAAACATATGCATGTTTTGTAAGGCACGGCAATATTGTAATTCCCGCCGATATCACACTTTTTGCACAACTCTATAACCCGAGCCTCGATAATAATTTTGAAAAGTGCAAGTTATTATTCGGGTGGAGTTCTATAGGTTTATCGGACTTAGTTAGGCTTTAAAGAAATACGGAGGTTGCAGTTGTTATAGTAAGAAAAAAGTTGTATGGCTTATGATATCGGTGTGCCGCACGATTCTCTCGTCCTGGTCTAATTCTATAACTTTTTATGCACACTTAAATACAAAATTTTATGATCCATTCGTGAAGGCCAAGGTAGAAGAATGAAAGTGTCTTGCGTGCTATACATTTAGAAGGAACCATATCCGTCGGCATCATCATGTGACCTGGCGTCTCTTATCCCAACTTACAGACGTGTCTTCCTTCTCAACTCCACAATCGATTCACACCATAATTTCGTTTATAATCCTCTGTTAGCTTCCTTGTTGCGTACTACCTTGAATCCCCAATGTCGTTTGTGCACTTTACATCGGATGAAAGCATCATGCCACGTGCCACGTATCTAAGCCACAGCATCCAGCACCAGTTATAACCTCTCCAACGCCATTTGTGCGGCTGAGTGTGAGCATTACGGCGATTTCGACGAGTCTCTCTCTCTATCTTCTCACTTGCAATGATATTTGCTTTGTGCCAGAAGAAAAAATTATTTGCCGTTGACAGGGAACTTGCAATCCAAGAAATTTGATCTAAGTTCCTTCGATTCGATCCTTCGCTAGTGCTGCCTAGTATACCGGTATATACTCACATGAGGAAAAGATATGTCATGACTGAATTAAATTTGTAGACTTCGGCCATGCATGGCTCCATGACCGCAATGCGAGCCTATTTGTCGAGCCATGCATAGGTGTCAAAGGCAACAGTGCCAAGAGTGTCATTCGCAGCGGTTCGCAGTGGTTCGCAGAATCAGCTACATCGTGGTCGCCGTCTAATGAGCCTTTCGGCCCCCAAAACAGAAAAGTCTCCGAAGCCTCCCCTTCAACGTGATTAAAACCATCATCTAAGGCTGCATCTCATCCTTCGCTGGCTTGGCATACATGCGTCGATTCAAGATGTTGGTAGTTCGTGGCACGGCTGTCTTTAACATTTGGCCCTGCTTGCATCTGACACCGACTGACTTCTGCATACTTCTTGCAGCTGCAGGTGTATATGCAAATGCCTCCTCGCTGGGGAACCCCAACCATAAACTCAGATTACAAGTTCAGATCAGACTTGCGCTAGCCCAGCCTCGAAAGAATATTTCGCGGAATTTATCACTAATGCCTGTGCAATTGAACGACTTTCTTTGAAACTACGTAAAACTTAGACGGGGTAAATTGAGCTGGGTGTGAACTCCGAGTTGATTCCATGAGTACGTTCACGAAGACTGCTCCCCGAGCATCCGTCCATTGTCAAATATTCTTGGCGACGCACGCCTGCGCCATGCAGGTACCCTACGATGAGGCTGAGAGAAGCAAATCACAACTCCTCGGGGCTAAATCAAGCCCCTTTTTTGATCTTCAAGAAGGCTGAAGCAACGCCCTCAGGGGAGCTACATGTGGAAAGGAAATGACCGTTGCTGACATGCGTGGTGCCCTGAACGTGGCCCAATATGCAACAAGGCATACAGATATATGCAAGTGGCAGTGAACCCCAACCTTTTCAGGGATCTCCGCAACCAAAGTCGGGCGTCCATGGATGCCTCCCGCATTTTGGGACCCACTAGCTTTTAGGTTAGGCTTTTCAGTGTTCGAGCCGTATGCTACGAGTATCAGAGCATCATGCAATGGTTAGGAGGTTGAGAGCCTCACTGACTCTGCCTCTTGGACCCCAAGACATTGGTGGTTAAATATCATAATAACCATTGTACTTCATGGTAAAGTCCTTCCACCTCTTCACATTTGTTGACCTCAATCTACCGCTCTTTTGCTCCTTGATAATCTTTCGTCCCTGATATTACCCTGACCTTCATTGGTATCTCCATCATTTTGACTCTTTCGTTCTAAGTCTCCGTCCTCGAATATATTTTTCTCTCCCTCAACTCGAGACCCTGAAAACCCCTTTCGCTATTGAGTTTCCTTAATCGTCGGTTCAAGATGGTCAAATACATCGGTGTTCTTACAGCCGTCAATGGATCCTGTCCATGGCTTAAGCAGCCGATCCCTTGCGATTTCGGCCTCTACACAAATGCCACAGCTCTTTCAGATGGCCAAAAGCTTCTGCCCAATACTGACATTACGGGGAAAAACATCGTCATCTTGTTCGTCGTCAATAGCTTTGTGGCTGTCCTTCTTGCTTTGTTCTTGCTCGCAGACGAGGCACTCTTGCTCTGGGAGAAAATGTCCCAACAAAAGTACGTTTCTACCTTGGACCAAACACCCTTCTTTGCCCAGTAGGACAAACCTGTTAGCGGGTGTTAACACAAAAACCTAATAGTTATATCTTCTACCGCCGCTTAGTCCACGCCATTGATACCCTTCTCCACGGCATGAGCGACGTTCAAGTTGCGGCCGGTATCGCCATGCTCATTGTGGTGACCTTCCACGCCGACTGTATCTCGGCATACCACTACGACGTGGTATGCTACCTCATGTTAATGAGTCTCATGACCCACATTCTCGTCTTCGTCAATGTCCCCCAATACTGCGCCAAGAACTACCTGGTTGGCATCACACGGATCATCACCATCCTCGCCATCTTCGTTCTAACATGGCTGCTTTTCAAGGCGCGCGATGTCATTCAAGACTTTCCCGTCCAGGCGAGCTCCCTCGCCATCATGCCGGCGGCGTGTTTTGTGGGCAACGATAGTAGCGTGATCGGGTCCGACTACTTCGCAAGCCACAACGTAACTCAGATCTTGGAGTCTACTGGCACCAGTGCCGGCAGCACGCAGTACAGCCACCAGTTCATCCCACTGGGCGTCTGTGCGATTTTCGGGCTCCTATTCCTCATAGCTGACTCATTTTCCGCACTGGATCAAACAGGGATCTCTTCTCGCTGGTGCCGGAAAGTGACGCTGTGTATCCGGGTCTTCCTCACTCTTTTTGTAGTTATCATTGGCATCACTGCGACTATCGACTATTTCAATCTCAAGGCCGGCTTTGAGATCGATTCGTGGTACGTCTCCAGCGACGAGGATACGACATCGCTAAGCCAGCTCGTTACCCTGGCTCTGTCGATTCCCTCGATTTTTGCTGTCCTCAAGGTCTTCATGGGTGAGTTAATTTCATGTCTCCAGGTCTCCCCTTCTTGCGTCGTGAATCTGCTGGGTAAGCTGACTTTGCCCCCCTTTAGAATCTATCGACGGACCAAGAGGCGAGAAGGAAGTAGCGCGGATCTTTAAATATCTAAAAATTGGTGAAGCTATGGATTCCGAACAGTCTTCAAACCACGAAATGGTGGAGAACATGGCCCAGAATAAAATGGGCTCCTCGTATCCTTGATTTCAGCCCTCCATACAGTCTTCTCAGAAGCTATGGGGTACTGGAAGGCCTGGAAAGGAACGCTGCCCTTTTTGTTTTATGAAGGGAACAGAGATATAGTGAAGTGGGGACTATGATAAAAGCCAAATTAAGATGATACGAGTAATGCTTGGGAGAATGGTGTGAATCTCGTTTGATGGATATCAGGGCTAGGAAGAGTGTCAGGCGTTGCGTGCTCACGAGTTATCGCTTAATTTCGTTTTGGAAGTTGAGCTACGGATGGAAAAAAGCTTCAGGCTCTCGACAATGCATATGATGTCTGACTTCCCATCTCCCAGTCTTGTTGGAGCTCTAACTTTGGGTTGATACTCATTTCTGCAAAGGTTTTACGGCTAGACCCCCAGTCATAAAGGCAAAAGAATGGATCTATTTCTTGAAGTATTCCCTTTCTGGGAGGTGTAATTTCCGTGTGATGGTATATGTAGGAGGTACCATTTTGGTATGTTTCGTAATTGGAAGTGACACCCACCGGTGCTTTTTTCAAATCACACCTACATGGTGTCCAAGTCACATGGTGCGGGCGCGAACTTGGTGTGAGTCATGGCAGGTTCGCAGAATTCGCGCAATACCACTACAACATTTCGATCGGTCTTCGTAACACCGAGACGTGATGTATGATCAGGTATGGTCGAAGATCACTAGATGTCTCGTCATTGCCTGTTAAACAACATGAATTCCGACTTCAAGCTGGCACAGAACCATAGTTGAGACTGACTGGTAGGCAATGCAGATGTTCGTAAGCTACAAGGGGCTGTAGCAATTCCCTGCGAAGCGGCACGAGCCGTATCTGGCCATAAACAGCGTATTCCCCCTCCTTCCCCGCATGGTTGTTTCTCCGCCGCTCTACCGCTCTGCATTTCTTTGCTTTATACTCTTGGCGCTGACTCTAGATACTATACACTGCCGCTCACTTGAGACGGACTGAGGATGGCGACCACAAGTGTATCGGTGCCTGGCATAGGTGCAAGCCAGTATGTAATTTATGCGCCAACTTACAAATTTAGGCTTTGGCACTGTTTGCCTCCGTTTGTGAAGCTTTGATCGTTGGATATTACTAACATAATGTGCCCTCTACAGCAACCCTGGCGAAAACCTCTGGCAGCGAGCCCTCCAAACCTTGGACTACGAAGACATGAATAAGTTAAGGACCAATACGAACAAGTTGGCTGTTCTGGACGATATTCTTGGGCAAGTAGAGACGATGAAGGAAGACTGTCTCTCCAAGAGATGGAAGTATACCAACCGGAGCGGCAAGGTGGTTGTAATCCGTGATGTATTAGGGAAAGTGATCTGCTGGATTCAGAAGTTCAAGGAGATTGGAGACATTGCAGTCCAATATGACCCATCCCATGCAGCCTTGCCATGGTCTGGTATTGGATTCTTGCTCCAGGTAAATTTCATCAATTTCCATAGGAGTACGGTCTTGTAATTGCTTTTCAGATTACTGTCAACGATTGCCAGACTTTCGGATCGATGTGCGAGGGCATCGAAAGAATTTCCAACATGATCCCACAATACACTGTATTCGAACTTATTTATCTCCGGGACGACATCCCTGCGACATCGAGTATAAAGGATACATTGCAGGCATCACTGGTCCGACTATACGCGGCCATCCTGACATATCTTTCACAAGCACAACGATATTATTCTCAGAACACGGCTAGTAAGTCTGCGGATGAAGAGTTTGATTTAGACAAGCACTTACACCAAGGCCTAGCACGTCTGGTGAAGAGCACTTTTCAGAACCCAGAAGCGATGGTTGATACCTATCTAGACAAGATATCAGAGGAGCAAGCCAACACAGATTCACATGCCCGCCTTCTGGACGCTGAATGTGAGCCACCCGTTTGGAGGTTGACATATTGAATATTGTGGATATATGGTTTATCCATAAGTTACTAACTTACCTTCGAAGGTATCCATACAATTTACCAAACAGTAAATCTACTGGACCAGAGTAAGCAAATTCGTTTTTTGTGGCAAAAGCAAGGATTAATGAGGTCCAATTATAAGGCTACAGCAGAATCTTAGCAGATATTCAGCAATCGGAAAGAATGATCCATGAGAGCACCATTGGTAAGCTCTTATCCTAAGACCCTACACGTCGCCATGATTACTTGATCCCTGTGCTCATTGATAATCTAGACACACTTGACAAATCTCAACAACTTGTAGATATACTATCCAGAGGTATTTAGTTTTCTGATCTGTCGATAAAATACCATTATGACTAACTTCAATCTTTCTGGCCAGGGATTCAGTTTATCGACACTAGCATGCAGAGCATTTTATAAAGGGTAGAAGGCATGAACATAGGTAAATTATAACGGTATTTCTCAATAGAATCTGATATAACATGTCTAATCTCGGGATACTAGTTTCTGATGTACATGACCTGAGAAACGTAATATCCGAGTTACACCAGCCAATTTGGCGTTCGGCTACACAGCTATCAGAGCTACATGACCAGCTTAAACGTAAGTAGTCAGTTCCATTCGTCTCTGATACATTTGTGTGTCTTGGTAATATCTTTGCAACACTCTCATCACAGTCAGGTGTTTGTTGCTGAAGCCTCATGCTTTCTACCAAACAAAGCCGACTCACAAATCCTATCCTTTTTATACTGTCCGAGACTGATGATAAACGCTAATGGGAATCTAGAAAATGAGCGCCGTGAAATTCTCCAGTGGATCTCCAATATACCTTACAAACTTCATCATAAGAATACAGGGAGTGGTGTTTTACACAATTCTGGCCACTGGCTACAACACAAAAGAGAATTTATCGAGTGGAGAAAGTCTAGTACTTCATCTATACTGTGGTTACATGGAATACGTATTGTCCCTTATCCCTCTCAGACTCTTCGGTATGTTAACAAGTACCTAATTAGCGGGATCTGGCAAAAATAAACTTGTGTGAGTACTTGAAATCTAAAAGTAGTTTGCTGTGCCTGACGGAGGATTAGATACTCGATTATTGAGTTCCATAAGAAGAACCTTCCTGACGAAGCAAGATCTGCGCCAGTTGCATATTTCTACTGTACGCGCAATCCTGCAGAACCAAAACGTGCGGACCCTCAGGGAATCCTAAGCAGCATTTTGAAGCAACTTTCCTGATCAACCTCAAGTCTCCCTATAAGAGCTCCACTCGTCAAAGTGTATCAGGACAGGAAGGAAGAGGCACAAGATGACGGCTGTGATCCTCTTCAGCTTACCACGGCAGAATGTGTCGAAGTTATTCTTGAACTCTTGAAAGATAATCCTGCAGTCATTTTCATTGATGCACTTGATGAATGCGACCCGGTTCGGCGACATGAGTTACTTGAAGCCTTGGATGAAATTATCGAGTGCTCGGAAAACCTTGTTAAAGTGTTCGTATCAAGTCGGGACGATAACGACATTGTGTGTCATCTAAAGAACTTACCAAGTGTTCGCATTTCCGCTAGTGATAATGGTGATGATATCATCCGGTTTGTGCATTTGGAGGTGGAACAGGCTATTCATAAAAAGAAACTGCTCGGTGGTAATGTTTCTCAACGTTTGAGAACCAAGATCATACAGGTACTCGTAGATGGGGCACAAGGAATGTGAGATGATATTCTTTACAATACAGATGTCACTAGCTAATCTAAATGTAGGTTTCGATGGGTCAGTCTTCAGATTCAGAACTTGTGTGACTTCCAACGGATAAAACATGAGAGAGACCTTGAGCAAGAGCTTGGACGGCTCCCGAAGACTCTCAGAGCATCTTACGACATCATATTTAAGCGTATTTTAAACTCGGGGAAGCTGAGCCAGCGTGTGGCAACAGACGCAATTAGATGGTTGATATGCGCACAGCGCCCTCTGACTGTCAGCGAGTTCCTCGACGCCCTTTCACAGTCCTCTGAAGGAAATCGGATTGTCCTATCTCGGGATCACCTGCTAGATATGTGCTGCAATCTCGTGGTGTTGGACATGGAATTTGATATCTTTCGATTCGCCCATCTCTCCGTTCGGGAGTATCTGGAGGGCAGAGCAGAATATTCCCACGTAGAAGCATACTTATTAGCCGCGGAAAGATGCTTGCTCGAGTTCGTCAACAACAAAGAGACAATCGAAAGCTGTAAGCTAGGGCTAACTCCGTACGCAACATTATACTGGCCTCTTCATCTCCAACTTGGAAATTTGTTTGAGTACATCAAGGATTAAAGAATCCATGTCACGCTTTCTTTTTTCAATTGATGAATCCGGAACTGATACTCCATTTGCAAAGTGGAGTTCGGCTGTCCACGGCATGTATCGTTTACTTGAAAGCCACCTCACTCTAACAGTTCGTCTAAACGATTCAATATGTTTCCCACCAAATCCGCTGTTTGTGGCCTGCTCCTTTGGGCTCGTATCCATGCTCGAAATTTTGAGTACTATTGAATTCGTCAATTGGAATCAGTTGAACTGGAATAGCTGCACGGGCTTACAAGTAGGAATTCTGCATGGGCACATTTCTGTTGTGCGTAGCCTATTGCAGAGAAACGTTGACACAAACATCAAGAATGGAGACCAAGTGACGGCACTTTCTATGGCAGCCACCACGGGCAACGAAGATGCGTTAGAGCTACTTCTAGAATCTGATGTTGACATCAACTCCCGAGACTTTTCTGGGAAGAGTGCATTGCACTTTGCGTCAGAGCATGGCAGCGTAACGGTCATTCAACAGCTCGTATATCATGGAGCGGACCCAGGAGCTGAAACTCGAAGTGGGGAAACGCCATTATTCTTTGCAGCACGCCATAACCATGAGGCTGCTGTGATATACTTTCTCGAAAAAGGAGTCAACACCTCTGTGCAAACGACAAGTGGGGAAACGGCGCTGTTCGAAGCAAGCGAAAGAGGACATGAAAAAATAGTCCGAATACTCCTTGACAGCGGGGCTCAAATTCAGGCGCGAACTACTAGTGGGCAAACAGCAATACACCGAGCAGCTTGGATGGGTCACACAAGAACTGTTCTTATCCTTCTTGAGAAGTATTTCAAGATATTCAAAGCTCATGATGGTGTTGAACTTTCTGAATCAGTTAAGGTACTGGAAGGAGCGACGCAACCAGTTCTGGATACGGAAATTATGGTTCTGATCATAGAAAAACTAGAACCTAAGGCTCTAATGTTTGTTCTAAAAGAAGTAGGACACTATATCCCGATCATGGAAAAGATTGCAAAAGCAGCAGCAGGTTCTACCAGATATGGGAGGGAAGCAATGACGATTCTGTTTGAGACACAAGGAGAGAAAGTTCCAATTACAGAAGAGGTAGTCAAAGCAGCGGCTGCTAATACCGGGAGTGGGAAGCAAGTGATGAAAATCTTGTTTGAACAGCGAGGTTCAAGCGTTCCAGTTACGGAAGATGTATTCAAAGCTGCATCTATGAATATGTGCCATGGTAAAGAAATCATGGCAGTTATCTTTGAGCAACAAAGTCCAACAGATACTCCAATTTCCGAAAAGATAAGTGGGTGGATGTTATTACACCAGTCATGTGCGAATGGCAACTTTAGGGTGGTCAAGTTCCTAGTCGAACACCAAGCAGAGGTGAATATGAAAACAGACGATGGCTTCACACCACTATATATTGCATCTCAAAATGGTCATATTGAGGTAGTCAAGTTCCTAGTCGAGCACCAAGCAGAGGTGAATACAAAGACAGACGATGGCTCTACACCACTATATGTTGCATCTCGGAATGGCTATATCGAGGTAGTCAAGTTCCTAGTCGAGCACCAAGCCGAGGTGGGTATAAAGACAGACGAGGGCTTCACACTACTATATATATTGCATCTCAAAATGGCTATATCGAGGTAGTCAAGTTCCTAGTCGAGCACCAAGCAGAGGTGAATATAAAGACAGACGATGGCTCTACACTACTATATATTGCATCTCAAAATGGCTATATCGAGGTAGTCAAGTTCCTAGTCGAGCACCAAGCAGAGGTGAATACAAAGGCAGGCGGCGGCTTCACACCATTATGTGTTGCATCTGAAAATGGTCATGTCGAGGTAGTCAAGTTCCTAGTCGAGCACCAAGCAGAGGTGAATATGAAAATAGACGGCGGCTTCACACCACTATATATTGCATCTGAAACTGGTCATATCGAGGTGGTCAAGTTCCTAGTCGAGCACCAAGCAGAGGTGGATATAAAGACAGACGACGCCACACCACTATTTATTGCATCTAGGAATGGCCATATCGAGGTGGTCAAGTTCCTAGTCGAGCACCAAGCAGAGGTGAATACAAAAACAGACGATGGCTTCACACCACTATATATTGCATCTCAAAATGGTCATATCGAGGTAGTCAAGTTCCTAGTCGAGCACCAAGCAGAGGTGAATACAAAGACAGACAGCGACGCCACACCACTATATATTGCATCTCGAAATGATCATATCGAAGTAGTCAAGTTCTTAGTCGAGCACCAAGCAGAGGTAGATATAAAGGTTGAGGCCAACTCAAGAGATAGTTGGGGCTGGACGCCGCTGTTTTGGGCCGCTTATAATGGGCATCAGACTGTTGCCCAGCTTCTCCTCGATACTAATAAAGTCGATGCTGACTTGAGGGACAACCGGGACCGGACGCCCCTCTCATGGGCTGCTAAGCAAGGGCACGAGGCTGTTGTCCAGCTTCTTCTCAACACTGATAAAGTTGATGCTGACCCGAGGGACAAGGACGGCTGGACACCCCTCTCATGGGCTGCTGATTATGGGTATGAGGCTGTTCTTCAGCTCCTTCTTAATACTAATACAGTCGACGTTGATTCGAGGGACAAGGACGGCCGAACGCCCCTCTCATGGGCTGCTGGGTATGGAGACGAGGCTGTTGTTCAGCTACTGTTTAATCATGGTGCTGATATAGATGTAGCAAACACAAGTGGATGTACTGCTCTCTAACTAGCTGCGTTTACTGGGCAGAATAATATGGAGAATCTGTTATTGACGCTTGGAGCATCTATCCCAGAAGACTTTTATGGGTTTCAAATGCTATTTTCCTAAAGTACTTTAGTTAGCTGCTGATAACGTATGCAAAGAATCTCCCTCAAGTTAAGAAGAAGAGCTAACATGCATTAATAGATCGCCCATAGTATCTTGGTTCAATGACCGTTCTTATGGATATCAACAACATCATCGTGCCCTCCATAGGCATACCTGTCAATAATTCTGCTAGCTGAGGGTGGATTGGATGGATGAACTTGCCATTGCTAGGATTCGCCTACCCATTTGGTGATCTTCTTCCTCCACTTACAACCGACCGACAGCCCAGCTCGATATCTCACTTACTGCTAACCCAAACTGCATCAACTGCATTGATGTGATGATATTCATCGTCAATATATCTCATCTTTTCCTACCTCTTAGCTAAGCCAGTTCGTTGTTTCTCTTAGGATCTTTACGGACTCCTCGAAAAAAGAATTTCAGTGTAGTATCTCAGATTGTTCGACGACATTCCCGAAGGCAGACATTTTGCCAAACAAGGCGACAGCATTGGAGCCCGTAATTAACGGCTTTATCTCATGCCTGGAGAATATATAATCGGGAAAAGAACAAACAACCAGAAAGTAACGATGAAATGAACCGCGCCAGCCAGTCAAGAGATGGCCGTGACCTCTCCGTAGATTGGACTATCAGCCATTCATCTCCTGGTCGCGCTTCTCAGCCTGGTTGTATGGTCCATGATGTACATATTTTCTCTCAAGGACACCATGCGATAGGTCTTACGTTCGATCTTCAGTCGATTCCCATGTGCAGCAACGCGAATTGTGAAAAGAAATTAAAAGGATGCCCGGGCAGCGATGTGATTTGACAAAGGAATTCTAAGGTCGCGATATTGCTTTGATGCATTGTCGCTGGTCGAGTTCTCTTCAATATTTCCTATCCGTGAAGACTTCGACGGTGACTGAAAACATAATTCAGCGTTTGATTTTCCTATATTCGATCCGAGCTTCATTACTTTCCATCGTGTATTTGGCTTTTGTTTAGCATCAGCTGGACTCACTGTTGCCATTTCACATCTTCTCGGTCTTCTCGTAACCTTGTTAGCCATTGCTTCTGCTGCAGCCCGGCGGGCTCGTTATGCAGAAGCGGTATGCTCACGCATTGCGGCGAGTATGCACGGATTTGCATCATCGGTCTGTGGTGCTGTGCAACAGTGGCTGAATACCCGTCGATATTATTATTAACTTACATGTATTGTTAATAGTGGAGTGATCGGGTGGCGACTTCCGCAGTCAACGGAGAATAATGCTGGAGTATGGACTGTGCCAGCCACGCTACGGTTGGCCAATAGGGTTTATTCCTGATTATGAACTTTAATCAATGAGAGCCATGAGGAAGTGTTGTCAGAATGGGCATCAATGGTTGGAGTGGCCGATTGGCCATTCGGGTAATTTACGCACCACAAAAGCACATTCAGTTGTCAATATCCTACAGGCCAGCTTAGTCTAGATTTCAAGTAACGAAGGCTTGCGAAACGCCCATGTTTATTCTGGACTATGTCTGCTGGTTTAGTGGAACGATAAGCCTAGTATGTTCGCTGGCTGGCCATGTGGTATGTCACTGTGACCATGGCGGACGAAGTTCCTCTCTATCTTTGCTTTTCGTTATGCTTGTTGAGCTCCGCCACCCGCGGTGCCGTGTTACGCAATGATCACCACAGCGTCAAGAAGATGAAAGCGAGTCAGATGATTACCCTGGGCAAAATCGTATGATCAGTCGTACTAGGGAGCAGATTCATGTCTAATCTGATGGAAACATCCGAAAAAGCTTAGGAATCCTTCCCCTGGACCCAACAAGCTAGACGGCGCTGACGCAAGATTCGGGGCGATGAAGCAAGCATGGCTGTGCTTCTCTTGATTCGCTGTACACGAAACTTGGCTGAAAGCTTGGGTCGTCCAGCCATGCAGGCAGTAGGCAAGCACGCTCTAAGAAGGAATATCATCGTTCGCATTGAGAAGGATTCACTCTTTGTTTGGCAAACAGTTCGTTCGATCTGTCAGAAACATGCGATGAAAAGTCAGTTACTCATCCTTGGGGGCGGTTTTAGGATGCCTGTGATGTTTTCAATCGTCGGCTAATGATGGATCTTCCCGTCGTGACCTTCCCCTTGAATCATAAACATGCAATACTTCAGGCCATTATTCTCTATTCAACATGTGGCACCCGCACCTTCGAGACCCAAGAGAGATGCTGCCAGCGAAAGTCTCGACTTTGAGATCGTCGTCGACGGCCTTGCAGTGCATCCCATATGCCATACAAGATCTCGCGGCATTAACGAGTGGTAGATTAAGGTGCAGGGACCTACCCCAGATCAGCTCGCTTCAGATAAATCGACGACGGAAGTCGGATCCCCGCCGGTACTTGTCGTATGGACCCAGCCAATGGAGCTTGCGCGAGGCCAAGGGCCCATTGCGGATATTCTGGATACTCAACCAGCCCCATCCTTGGTTTGGACATGGCCGAGTCGGAACCGTCTCATATGCAGCGAATAGAGTACTGGACACAGCAGTGACATCTCAATCAAACCGCTACCTTGGCGAGCTTCAGCAAACAGTTATGCTCAAGCGACCAAGCAGCTCCAACCCATAGCGAGAGACTTGACATATATAGCTGACCTCGATATCCAGTCTAAGCTTCCATCATCACAACAGTCTTTCTTTCTTCATCCCATCTCTTCACTATCACTTCAAAGTTTCAGCATGTCTCTCCTTCAAAAATCGTTCGCGCTTGCTCTGGTTTCAGCAGCGACTTTCGTTGCGGCCACCCCAATGCCCGTGGTGACACCTGCACCAGTTTTCCCAGATCTCGCCTCCATCGAGAAGCGTGCCAACAGCTCTTGTACATTCACTGATGCCGCCGCTGCAAGCGCATCCAAGACATCATGTGCTACCATTGTTCTCAGTGGCATCACGGTGCCATCTGGAACTACCCTTGATATGACCGGCTTGACTGATGGAACAGCTGTAAGTAGCTCTTGCGCTCAACTGTTCAAGATTGGCGACTGACATGCAGATGATAGGTCATTTTTGAGGGTACCACAACTTGGGAATACGAGGCTTGGTCTGGTCCCTTGTTCTCCGTCTCTGGAAAGGACATCGCTGTCAGCGGTGCCACCGGCCACGTTCTCGATGGAAACGGAGCCAAGTGGTGGGATGGAAAGGGCAGCAACGGAGGCGTGACCAAGCCCAAGTTCTTCTACGCTCATTCTCTCACCGGTTCTTCCTCCATCAAGGGCCTGAACGTCCTAAACACCCCTGTGCAGGCTTTCTCCGTCAACTCCGCGACTGGACTTACTCTTGATTCCATTACCATCGACAACTCTGCAGGAGACACTGGCAGTCTTGGACACAACACCGATGCTTTCGATGTTGGCTCCAGCTCCGGCATCACCATCTCCAATGCCAATGTCAAGAACCAGGACGATTGTCTCGCCATCAACAGCGGAACCGATATTACCTTCACCGGAGGCACCTGCTCTGGAGGCCACGGACTTTCCATTGGTTCAGTGGGAGGCCGTAGCGACAACACCGTGTCTGGCATCAACATTGCCTCGTCCAGCGTCACCGCCTCTGCGAACGGTGTCCGTATCAAGACCGTGTCCGGTGCCACCGGAACGGTATCCAACGTCACCTACAGCGACATCAAGCTCTCCGGCATCACTTCCTACGGAATTGTCATTCAGCAGGATTACAAGAATGGAAGCCCTACCGGAACTCCTACCACTGGTGTTCCCATCACGGATTTGACCCTCTCGTCCATCACGGGAACCGTCTCCAGCTCCGCCACCAACGTCTACATTCTCTGCGGAAGCAGCTCTTGCTCGAGCTGGACCTGGACCGGTGTCTCGGTCACCGGAGGCAAGGCCAGCACGGCCTGCTCCGGAATCCCCAGCGCCGGTGGAGCTGCTTGCTAAGCCTTTTCTTCCTGTATATACTTTCTGGGCATCCTTGAAGGAGTACTCTTGATGAGTTGAGCTGGATCCTCAGTAGCCACCAATTATTTTCATTATATATAGCTTACTCGAAATAAGACACGAGATTTCACTTATCTTCCCTGGCGTAGCCTGCAATTGTGACTTGTGCAAGATTGATGCTCGCCTGTCGGCTTGCAGTCGACATGTGCTCGCTCCAAAATCACCCGGTCCGTTCCTGAACTTGCGGTGTGCTGGTACAATATTGCCCCAACTCTAAATTTCTGACTCGGTCTTTCTTTTCGGGTAAACTCGATCGTTTGACCAACCCTATATCTCTGAAGCACACTTGACGTGAACTTGACACAGCATTCCGACAAGATGTAAACTCAACACGTGACCTTGGTTAGCAGCAGTCAATTTAGCCGCACGGGAACTTTAACGCCCGTAGCTTCCCACTGTAGCGGGTAGTGACAGCTTGAAGGCCACGCGGACGTACAGGGCATAGCTCGCCTCATTCTACTTGACGCACTCGATGTCAGAGACACGTAGCTGTCACCTCATCTTCAGACTCTCGCAACAGTATGCTCTACATTGTTGTAGATTCTCCTTGCGACTCTTTCTCAAGAGGTTTCTAAACTTCCCTCGGAAGCATCCGGCACAGTCAGTCCTACAGTCCATAAAGGCTAAGCATAATAGTAAACTGCCTGGTTGTTTTGAATCATACGGCCGAGTGAGCGCGTTTTACGAAAAAAAAAAAGTCATCCTACTCCAAGTCCAATCCTTGGACCAGCCCAGCTTGCCATTGAATCTTGCGAAGCATTTTCCTCTCGACGTTTGCGCGAAAAGCTGTGTAGCACGTTGACCAGCTTTTTCCGGGTCAAGGATGCCAACTTGCGGGTACCCGAAAAGACAAACCATGCACTTCATCCCAAATACTGGACGAGCGAACTCAAATCATGATTGCTCAGTGGCAAGTTTCAATCCTCCCGTGGCCGTGGGTGATATGCATTGTTTTGCACTTCCTCGGTAGGATCGACATGCTTGTCCTGCCAACAACCGGAGGAACATGTTCTTGGAGACCTGACTGGCGGTAATATAGACTTGACCATCTGGTTTCCCGATTTGTGAGCGTTTTTTTGCTTATGATGTAACCTGTCATATATTCAAGGGGGAGATAGGTCGGCACTTTAGAGACATGTGGCGTCCACGACTCAAAACCAACTTTCGGGACGGGGATTATTTAGTGTGGGTGGAAGGTCTCCCGAAGATATGCTGGGGACCTGTCACACCCATATTGGCACCCAGATTGCGATCGGCAATACAGGGCTTCTCAAATGCGGTGCTTCCATCTCTGCTTCCATGTTGCAGCTTCCGACAGATTAATATGGACGGCAAACCGGCTGATCAAACAAGCTTTACTCTCTGGAGCTTAATTAAGGTCACACTGGCTGCTTGCCGTGACGGGACTATGGTAGGCCGTTGGCGGAACAATGAATTCCAGCACTCAAAGTGAGGAAGTCTAAATCTAGTCCCTAGGAGCACTTCTTTCAAAGCGCTACTTTCCTGATACTCCTCTGTCCCTGATTGAGATGCGCGACGTATAACCTTCTTAAACAAGCATCGGGCTTTGACCCTAGAAGTAATCAAATACCATGCGCTCAATTTGTTAACAAACACGGGTTGCCGCTATCGATAGACTGAAGCCTTCATATTCGAAGACTATTGCATGATATGATAATCCTAATGGAACTTTCAAACAATTGTTATCATCATAGTATTCGTGACTTAAATATATACAAAGAAATGATCCCAGCTCGCTTATGTCTCCTGATTTTCTCATTGCGTGAACGTCAGATTGACGGAATTCAAACCCAATGTTCTCGGGAAGAACTATTTACCATATTAGTGAACTATCCAATATGCTGTAGCAAAAGAAGAAGGAAGGGTGAAGCTATTCCAATAATACTTCAAAGGAAAAATAGCCTCGTATAAGACTGTATCNCCCCCCCCACCCATCCACCATGGGAAAAGCAGATAAGAATAGCAGAACTTACTTCAAGCGTCAAAGTAACCGTCTGCGCTGCCGCCTGCAAGACTTGCAGCCCAGCGGCATACACAATAAAATGATTCGCATCGTAGCTCCAGCTCCCATACGTCCAGCGCGCCGCCTCCATTGGGCCGAAGTACTGCGTGTAGTCATCGGCGAGGTACGTCCCATCGGCCTTGAGAGCCTTCACCGCTGCGGGAATCGGCAGACCTGCATAGGTTATGGGGATGTAGAGATCGCTGCTGGTTGTGATGTTGCTTAGTGCGTATGTGGCGGTTGGGAGGGTGGGTGTGCTATATTGGATGATGGATAGGCTCAGGTCTGCACCCGTTGAGAAGGAGAGGGAGAGGGTTTCCTTGGTGCCCGGTGTGCTGGCGTTGGTAAAGAGAGTGGAGAGATAAGCAGATGTGAATGTCAGTGTTCCTGTCGTTGACATGCTGTATGAAGAAGCATCTAATGTCGTGCCGGCCGAGCTTTTGATGCTGCCCAACGTATTTCCATTCAACAAGTACGCAACTGACTGGTCCATGACCGGAGTTCCCACTTCATGGAACAAATATGCGCTTGAATTCTGGCTCGTGGCGCTCTGATCCGTTGTAGAATCTGCAAGCGTATTTGTGATGTTCTTGGTGGCGCTCATCAGGATATCAATAGCAACGGGATCATTCCAAGTTCCGGTCGTGCGGTTAAAGTGATCATTTCCGTTATCCCACAGAACTGATGCATACCCATACTTGTTGCATGTTCGAACGAAGTAATCGAAATACTTCCACCTACCTGCGGTTTCCGTGTATGGCGTAGCGGTCGATGCGTCCCATTCTCCGACAAAAGTCGGCACATCCGTGAAGTTTCCTGCATAGAGCGAGAAATCAGAATCGAGGGAAGCTTTATCGGCATCAGAACCCCAGATGGTCTTTCCCCACGCTTCGAAAATAAAATCATAGGGGCTGTAGTAATGGAATTGTAGCCCCCATGGCTGCGAAGAATAGGTCGTCCCGCGAACAAAGTATTGCGCGGTGAGGGCTGCATTCATCTGCAATCCCACCAGCGAGACAACTCTCTGGGGGTTATAACCACCAGCATCGTTGATGGATTTTAGGAATATTTGGTTAAGCTTGTTCAGCTCGTCGGCGTGTGCTTGTGTCGTTCCCGGTGGTTCGTTGATTGGTTCGAAGATCAACTTCGATGACTTGCAGGCGAAGCGTGCGCCGATCTGGGACCATGATGCGGCGAATTTCTCTTCGATCAATGTGTAATTTGCTCCGGAAGCGGAGACATCTGCCCAGATCCAGGAGTCGTGATGCATGTTCAAAATCACGTATAGCCCGAGAGAGAGCGCTTCATCAACGACTGTTTCGACCCGATCCATCCAAGTGCTGTTGATCGTCCATGATGGAGACGAGTCAACATAGTGATATGCCCACGTTACTACGAGATATATATTAGCTTCTTAACCTATGGCCTGAAGGCCCGAAGATGTATACCTGGGATCCGGACACTCTTGAACCCCCCTGCTTGCACTGTGGAAAACGTGCTCGCTTGCGCAGGACCGTTGTTCCATGACCCTTCAGTGGGAGTCGCATCAAGCGTGTTTCCCAAATTCCAGCCAGGATTTAAAGCTGCAAAGGCTGCAGAGGCCGTCACAGGAGTAAAAGTTGCGTTGCAAGATTGTGTTGAATTCGCAGCGACAGGTGTTGTACTATTCGTAGGAGCCGACGACACCGTCCAAGCCAATAAGCTCAACTGAGCTAGAAGAAAAGTCCGCATCCTGCTGTTCAATATACAGTACGGTGACGTGAAGAAACGAAATAGAAACGAAAGACACTCGAGATCGCCAGAATCCTACTCTCGAAACAACTCCCCAATCGAGAGGTCACCGCCATACTTATAACTGGTTTGGAAACAACGCAAACGCCAGCCCCAGAAGAATGGAAACAAATGGGGAAGATTTATATGAGGCTAGGATAAAAGGCCCCAACTCCCAAACAAGCCAAGGGCATCTCCACGAATAAGCGACCGAGGATTAGATGAAGAGAAGGGGATCGCCTCTCGGGATCCCCGCAATTTGAATATAAGTGACGAGATGAGACGAACCGCATAGAGTCTAACTTTTAAGCATACCAGTTCGGCGCCGGATACCGATGCTTTTTGGGGGGGGGGGGAGAATAAGGGGATCGGATTGGGTTGGGAATTTATGCGCCTCCTTTTGCCTAGCAAGGCACAAAAACATCCGAGTTTTTAGCCATCAACCCCTGGGCGCAAAGGATCGTATGGTCTGCTAGCGAGCAAAAACACGTCTGTGGGAGGAAAACACCCGGAAGGGGGGGGGTTGAGACTTTTGCCTCATGTAAATGGATAATCTTGTCGCGGCTTTTTCGGACCGTGCTTGCAGATTGTGGTCTTTTTGCGGTGTTTTGCATCTTATCCTAAATGATGAGGTATATAGGCACGACCGTGGTATAAACGGGTAATTAGTAGATGACTTCTCTTGGTTTTCTCATGTTGTTCCTCACGGTGTTCCTGCTTGGAATGTAAGTTAGGTGAGAGTGTTGAAAAATTGTTCTCACACATGATTCATAGGGCTTGCTGGACAAAATGGTAGCATTTCAACAGAATTCTACGACTTGGTCATTGCTAGGCCTCTTTATTACTCCCAATCCCTATTATAAGAGTTAGGTAGCAAGATAGATGCGACTATCACCAAACCACTCCCAGCCCTACAAAGTCCGCCGCCCAACTCTGCACATCCGTCTCACCACCAACATTCCCGACGACCACTTCATTTTCGCCCTCCTTCCAGCCATCAAGCAGGACCCCAAAGATCCCCGTGTCCATCCACCCTTTCCCCAGGCTGAAAAGTTCGGAACTACGACCCGCAAGCGGTCTGCACATATCTTTGTCAGTATAGGTAGACATACCATCAAAGCGAGAATTCTCGAGGTAAGCGGGGGAGAGCAAATAGCCCGAGAAGAGAAGAAACAGAAGACATACACTTCGATCCTGGTGACGACCCCATTGACCCCAATCGTGAGATTCCTCGTGTTCGTGCCCGTAGTCCATGACGTCGCGAGCGCGATATCATTGTTGCAGAAATACACCTCGACATATTTCTGTCCTGTCGCAGCCGTTCCATTACCTGCGGGCGGGGTAGTGATGATTGCGCTCGCGGTGTTTGATGTTGGGCCACCAAGGAAAGAAATCTTGGATCCAACAGGTTGGCAGAGATCGGTTAGGCAGGATGTCTCTGTTGCGTTGCCCGTCAGAGTAGTGAAGAGTGTGGACGGGTATAAGTTTGAGCCTGGGGCGGTAATTTGTAAAGTCTTTGGTGGCGGGTTAATGCTGAGGAGGTTTTGAGAGGAGGCATTTAAGGAGAGCGGGATGGTGAGCGTTGTGCTGTTGCTTGCGAGCTTGTAGCTGATGCTGTTCACTACGATATTTGTATTGGTGGTATTAGTTGAGAAACTAAACTGTGCAGTGTAGTTTGAAGATGTTGTGAGACCGTAAATTTGAGAGAATGTTGCAGTTGTACTTCGATCGTTAGTCCAAGGTATTTGCATATATTCAGAGACTTACCCATCTTCGGAGATTTCTGCATCAGAGATATCATAGATTCCCTCTGCGATGAGATCCCCTACTTCAAGTAGCATTACCCCGTGGGCACCGATTGTCGATTCATAGCTGGTTAAGACGTCCTCTTGAGTGACATTTCCCCAGACATCTTTCAGAGTCCCGGCTTTTTGTATCCCAACGACAGGGAAATCCAAGGTAAGGTTTCTTTCCACATCCATCCAGTTGATCAGTGCAATTACCATCCTCTCGCCACTCAGCGGACCAGCCCAGACTTCGTAACCCTCCTCGGTCCACTTCCGCTTCAAAGAAGCCGCAACACCAAAAGAATCCTGATTGTAAGCAATTACATCCTCATTACTTAAAACCGCCAAAGACGCCTCACTCATAACCGTATACGAGTCCTTCAGTGCACCACCGATTGTCAACGGACTCTTGAGAATAGCCCACGTAGTAAAATGCGTCTTCTCTTCCTCTACCGTAAAGATGTCATTGCCAACTTGCAACATATCCAAATCCAACCAGTGCCCCGGACCCGCAAAAGAGGTTTGCGGAACAGCCTGGTTTAAGATACGTGGAATGGTGGACCACACCTCGGTGATGTCGTTCGTGATGCGCCACGTATTTCCTAGATCGGGAGCCCACAGTGAAGGGAAGTCGACGCCCCAGTCACAGATTTGGAAGATCATCGGACGCGGCTGGGAGGTGACAGCTGCAGACATGCTGATATAGTGAGGTTGGGGGGAGGTGCTTGGTGTATATGAGACGTCAGGATAGTCAAGTGCGGCATCAGAAAAGCAGTTGTCATATTTCAGCAGATCAGCACCCCAGGAGGTGAAGGTCGCTGCATCGATCTGTTCATAACCTATTTGCATATCAATTATCTCTTTCTCAGAAGAACTCTTGAGCAGACTTACCTAAACTTCCTGTCTGGACTGGGTCTCCTGTCATGCACATCTGTACACCACCATCACTATATACCCCAAAGCCTAACCCCAAGGAATGAATAAATTCGCCGATTGCCGGATATCCATTAGGGAAGCGCTCAGGATTCCAGGTAAGAGTTCCGTTTGCCGTTCGATTGGGAAGTGTCCACCCACAATCAATCGTCACGTAGTGGTATCCGAGGGTATCTAATCCAAAATCTACAAGTGCTTGGGCGTTAGAGTGAATGATGGACTCGTTCGGCGAGCAAGAGTAGTGGTTATAGGAATTCCATCTTTGCATGTTAGTAACTGAATGGAGTGTGTAGAGAGGTTAACCTACCCCATTGGCGGTGTAAGTGCGAGGCCATTGTCAAGACGTGGAGAGAGAGCGTCACTGCCAAGGAAAGAGAAGAAGTCCAGCAACAGGCCCCATTTCACGTTCTCTGCATACATATTGAAAAACCGAGGACTTCCAGAATATCTTTGCACGAGGAACCCAGGAGACCGTTATCAGCACGAGCAGTGAAGAAACGTCTACCCTGAGGATGAATCCCCACTCATGTTATACACTTTTGCCAAAGAAACATTGCGGTACAAAAAGAAGGTAATCTGCAGCATGCCTTGTCATGGGATCGGAGCTTTGCCCCCATTGTTGTGATAACATGTTCCTGTCCTGCATCTGCGTAGCCACAGATCGATATATCGCTGTATAGCCGGACCACTCCGGGTTTGCCGGTGCTGGAGACCAGCGCAGATTGGGCAGCTGAACTGCAGCTTCTCCGAACCGAAGTGAATTCTAGCATCAGCCGAACATGCACTTGTTAGGTACCGCGGACGTGAAAGAGGGGTCAGGCACATTTAGAAGAATGCATCCTGTTTGCATAGCTCGATGTCGTTCCTCCGTACTCATTAACTTCCCCGCTCCGGCCTTTTTCTACAGATCGACAGGCTTCAAGCGCTCCAATGAAGACGAAGTCCCAACCGCCAGATGTCATTCTTTCCGGGATTGAAATTCTGGGTGAACAAAAGCTTTTCTGGCCTGCGTTATTGAGCCGACGGTACTTGTTTGACTTTGGTGCGAGAACGTTGCACTACACAAATACCGACCCGAGACAAATATGCCAATCTCTACTGATCCATGGCGCGTCTCGTTGGAGCTTGATTCCCTCTCACCTGGTCGAGAATCCACTCCGCCGTTCGCACTCTCGACCAGACGCTGATAAATCTCATCATCGTAGCGTCCCTATCCTTTGGACTGGATGATCGTTGAAAGCTCAAAGGGCATTCTTCGGAATCGAGTATCCTCACGACACAGATCCAACCTGCTAACTCGACGACTTTCGCTGTCTTCTACGGAGTAGGCAAAAGATGCGACTGAACCGGAGTTCGTAGAAATATCCCATGTCTCGGTGCTTGGGTCTCTGAAGATTTGCGGGGAAAAGATGGAAAGACCCAATTCGGATAGGATTCATTCCGAGGCACCGGTCAGATCTGCAGGTTAGAGTTTAAGACCTTCCGAGACAGAAAATGGCTATCTCACAAGGGTTTCAGCGCCAGTGGAGTATGGTAAAGTGATGATCTCTTCATCCCTTGCAGCGTTGAAGCATCACGAGAAAACGCTCCCAACGCAGGCTGTCTTACAATATGTCTAAATCACGCAAAGGATTTGTGCCCTGAGCCGATCCGGCCGTAGATTTCAAGTGCCCTTAGGGTTGGTTCTCGATGACATTCTTGATCAACATGGTTTTCTCCCTAGTTTGCTTCTTGTAACCTTCTCCTACCTGTAAGTGGCAGTGTGCCCGACTCTCAAACTCTAGCTCTGCAAATTTTCTCCTAAGGAACGAGGTGGCATCCTCTGTAGAAGGTGCTGTATATTGTCTCGTTGACATCAACGTGATCTGTGGTCATGTGAGGCACCCACATTTCAACAGGGCTTTGGGGCAGTCTTTGCTTTCACTTTTACATAGCCTGGTAATCTCGTGCCTATTGATCCTATGCATCGTTCAGGGTAATTATAAGGCAGTGTACTATAGCAAGCTACAGCAGCCAGCCACAAGCTTACTAAGAATTGCTAGTGCTAGGGCCAGGACCAGCCCAATGCTTTTTGGCTCAAGAAAATCTGCCTTTCAAGGCGGATTTTGATAGTGGAATAGATTGAAAAAATGAAACAGACCAGGATTGGCATGGCAGTTTTTCATGCGTGCTTGATGTCACAGCCATTCGGTGTTGGGATCCCCCTACCGCTCCTTCCCAAGCGAAAAGGGTACGAAGAAGCAGGTAGAGATTCTCGGTACTGGTCGGAAATTTGTAGTTTGGATTGTATGAAGCATAGCCCAAGTGAATTGGTTGTATACTATGCTTCCCGAGGCACCGCGAGAACGTCCCCAAGAGGATTGCCTCCGAAACTGCCGGTCCTCGGGAATGCCATCGGATGGTGGTGTCTGTAACGATTTGGAAGCGGCTTACGCACTGCACGGATTGCAAAGCAGACAATCAGCCCTGTCAAGCTACCTTAACCTTCTTTGTGGCGTACCACCGGACGTGATACAGATCGACATGGGACGAACGACCAACTAGGAAATTTTTGTTTCCTCTGTAAGGAGGGTGGGTGTTGGGGAAGAAATCAGGAGGTCCTGCGAAACGACACCCTTGCCTGCGGGCGGGGACGCATATAGCGGATGGGGAGCACCAGAAACGTCACCCTCTCGCGCCTTGCCACAATGCGACAATCAGATTACCTGTTTCTGGAAAGAGATTGTTCTGCGGTGGTTTGGGTACGCCGAATGAAGTATTTGCACAACGAGGTTGTCATGGCATGAACTCCTGTCGCTCGCCCATCGGTTTCTCAAGCTGGGCCGTACCCATCTCCAAGCCTCAGGAGAGGGGCCGACAGGCGTTGCCGTGACGGGGCAACGGTCTTACTTAAGGCTTTCGACGGTGGGCCCGGACACGAGGAGACAGACACAGGTCACATGAAGGGAGAACGGCCGTGAGAAAAACTTGGATGGGAAGGTGTCGTGATGCGTGGTGGGGACTCTCGTGTACAGGAATAGCACAGGAAGGCCGCCTACGCGATATGATTGGCGGGCTGCTCGTAATGGTCCTGTCGCTGCCAACCACCCGAGGGTATGGCTGGTCTCTGCCTATGGCACCGGACAACCGACGGAGCGGCTCACCAAAGCATCGCACGATGAAGAGCAAACGGATGCCCTTATCGTACGTACAGTGTAAGCTTAAACGCGGGCGAGGGGGCCAAGTACCGTGATGCGGTGATGCAGGCCCGGATGCCACAACCTGTTTTGCATGAGGTGAGAGACCGGCTGTGACGTTGACAAGACAAACACTTGGTCCCTTCGCATGTATTGAATGCCTCTGAGTGAGTGCCGGCGCTGTTGACTGGGCGCCGATCCCTATGCGCACCCCTGCCGTAGCGGCTTTTCAGGCACTTCAGGCACCTTCGCCCTTAGCCCTCTCCCAATGCGAAACACCAAGGGCATCCCTCTCAAATCCCTCCGACAGTCCCCTCCCTCTTCCGGCCCTTCCTCCTTCCTCATAATCCTTTCATCCCACAACACACAAAACGACACTCGTTCAGTTCTCGTTCCTATCCTGTTTTCTCATCGCTCTTTCGTTTCGAAACACCCTGCCCTTCGCTCATAACATCAGCCTCAGTCAGCTCTGACCCTTCCGCCCCGACTGCCAATTTTATTTTTTCGGACGCAGGCGCGACACAAAGAAGTCGACTTCGCCTCACTGTCGACCCAGCAATCTTAGCCCTTGAATACGAACGAGCCCCCCAGCTGGTCTTCAACTTCATCGTTGTTTTCATTTGCATCATCATCAACATCCGTAGCCATGTTTTCTAAGGCCGACCAACTGAGACTACTTGCGGTCGTCGTCGCTTTCGCCCAGGTTGCCAATGGATGGACTCTGGAGGTGAGAAGACCAGCCAATGGTGGTCTCCTGGGGGATGTCTCGTCGTTATTGGTAGGAGGATCAGCATCAACAGCAGTTTCTTCAGCACCGGCTTCATCCACCAACAAGGCAGCCTCCAGCTCAGCAGCGCCAACCACGTCGGCGGCTCCATCGACGAGCGCGCCCCCAACCACTACCACCGCCGACCCTTCCACTTCGGCAGCAGTATCATCAGCAGCATCTTCATCGCAACCCATCAGCACCACTCCTACCACTACTCCTACCACGACCGCGACTCCCACCTCTAGTTCCGCCAGCGTCTCGGATGCCAAATCAACCAAGACTGCTTCGGCAACCTCAGCTCCATCTGCCGTTACTACCACCGTTGTTGCGACAGTCAGTGGAAAGACCACTTCCTATACCACCACATCAGCAGTCTCCCAGACTTCTTCCGGCAGCAAAGCCACCAGCTCAGCAACCCTTGCTCAGAATGGCACTTCCGGAAACAGTGGCATGTCAACGAAGACCCGAAACACCGTGATTGGCGTCGTCGTCGGTATTGGAGGAGCCATTCTCCTTGCCGCTCTCTTCGTCGTAGGCTGGAGAATCTGGGGCCGCAACAAGCGCTCCGACGAGAGTGATGGATTGATGGGATACCGCAGTGCAGCATTGGCCGCAGACCACGAGAAGTCTTCCGGCAGCAACAATCCTCGAATTGATCCTTTCCACAGCACATTAGAAAGCTATCACAACCCATCGCACAACGTCAACGCATCATCGAACTTCTAGATGAAGAGAGAATGCTAATGACGTCTTGTGTGTTTTGATTTTACTTGTGGAAGTTATTCAGCGTATGGAATTTGGGGGACAATATCACGACGATGCGACGTTCTCTTACTATGCCTAATCGAATGGCCACAAAACTGCAACCTTTTCCTTGGATCGTTATATTATGGGGGTGCATTAGAATCGGGGACTACGCGAGGAATTAAGAAGATGTCATGGTTACCTCTCTTCTTGTAACTAGGAAATCGTAATTAGAGGCCGGCTCATTGTTTATTCTTTGTCTTTGTATCTACGGATCGGGACGTACATAGCAATTAAATTGATACTGAAGACTTTTCTTGCTATGGTGACCCTGATTCGATCCTTTTACTCGTTAAATCTTCCCAAGTTGACTCCAATCTCGTCTCACTACCAACACATATGACCCCATATTGCCAAGATATATCTCCATACCCACGTATTGGTCAGATCCTTCTTTCCCCTCAATATCCCCATTCATGATTAAAACGAAGCTATTCACAGGCCTCGCTCGCCAATCAACCCCATTTTCGCAGTCCCATCGATTGTCAGACCACCCGACACTCAATCCGTAACACAGGCGTTTCAAAGCCCGCCTAGTCGCCCATATCCGCGTTTCGTCTTCTCTTCACAATCACAACACCATGCATACAGTGTATTACATCGTCCATAGCATTAGCTAGCTAGCAATTGAATCTACAATTCAGACCGGACGATCTGTTTCCTTTCCTCTGCAACCCTCTCCTGCTCGCCTCACTCCCCCCATTCACTGACTCGACGCGTGCGCGACAGCATCAGCTTTGCATTCCTCGAACCCACCTCCGTTCGAAAGATCGCCCAAAAAGAAAACGAGAGAGAGACTGAACCTTCCACATCGCCAACATGCTCCCACCGTTCTCCGCAGCCCTCCTCCTCTGCCTCGCGGCCAGCGCCTCGGCGTCCTCGTCCTTCGATCCCAACTCGCAAGCCATGGACCCAGCTCTGCACCGCGAACTCGCCCACGAATTTGCTGCTGGCTCCCCGCTCCGCGCCCGCACCGTTACCAATCTCCAGACCTTCACCCAAGCCCTCGGCGGCGCCTCCGCGGCGCCCATCACTAACTCCGGCTCGCCCATCAAGCCTTTCGCCGTCGGCGCTGATACTTTCCCTGACTTCGCCAGCGCCGCGACCCGGACTTGCAATAATCAGCACAATGTCTGTGCTAATATGGTGAATAATGGCACGATGGCTAATGGAGCGCTGACGGTGGCGGACTGTGATACGCAGCAGAGTGAGTTTTCTTTCTTTCTTCCTCTTGTGGCCTTTGAGTTGGGTTTTGGGGCTCTGGTTTTTGGTACCACCCTCTTGTTCGGTGGGGGAGGTGGGTTAGGTTAAGTCAATCAGTGCTAATATGTGTGGTGCCTTCAGCGCAATGCCAATCTGCGCAGGCGACGGCTACGCTGCAGAACTTCCAGGTCTTGGTTAGCTCGGATGCGAACTTTGATTTTATCTGTGATAGTAACATTTGAGGAAAGTTACATGGGCAGTGGGGAAGGAAGGTGTTGTGTAATGGGTATATTTTGCGTAGAGAATTGGGAGGGGGTTATGGTTGCGAATGAGATGAAGAGGGAGTGAGATGGGAATATAGTAAGATCTTGGTGTTGGAGTTTTGGGTGTCTTTTGGTTAGAATTAGTGTGGTAGGAAATATTTAAATGAAAGGAGGGGAGAGGAAAGGAGGAGAAGAAGGCCTGGTATATTAAGCGGAGAGTAAAGGCGGATTTCTCCATCCTATGGTGGTGAGATCGGATATGAGAGTCAGATGAATATCAAAATGATATGGCTACCTATTTATACCTTATGGATCAGGCAGAGGGAGTAATCAAATGGAGCTTCAGTCCACCAAAGAAACATGACGAGGTTACATTATCTTCACAGCTCAAGCTCAGACTCACATCTTTTCTTACCAAATATAATAACTTTCTCTTATATCTATACTTGAGTGGAGTAGAATCACTGTACTTTCCATGCAAATGCTGTCTTTTTGGCAAGGCGCGTGTATTAGCCAGAGGTTTAACATGTTGCTAGATTGAAGTGAGGTCGTGGAAGTGAATGTCTATAACTGGATAATAAAATGAATAGATTGTTAGACTTGATAACAGAAGTTTTCTTGACTAGAGGTGTAATAAGAAATGTGGATGGAGTCGTATATAGATTTGACGTTTCCGCAAGGTACTTAGGTACCTAAGTATCTTTGTGTATGCTATTTGACATTTTATCATTAAAGAGACCATCCAGATAGCAAAAGCACTTGATATCTTAGTATTGACATCAGAGGATTATGCATTTTAGTGATATCTCAAAGCAAATATTCTAGCATATAGATTTCAGAAATGTTTATTTCTCTATCAAGCTATTCCACTGTATAGTTGTGTTACACTACATGACATTGCATCAACCACGTCTCTCATTGGTCATGTATGTTTATACCTCTTATCTTTCGACATGCTTTTACATAGCCCTCCTAAGCATTTCATCTAGTGGGAAGCTCATATATAGACAGAAGCACATGAAAAAAGCATTTATCATAACTTCCTGAAATAGTATCCTTCATTTGACTGTTCATGTTAAAGCATGCATTCAAATACACACAGTGAGAAATTAGTCTCTTAGTCTTCTCCAATACTTATGTTGAAGCCCCATTTCTGTTAAGAATGAGAAGGGCAGGTGATCCTTATTATGCTGACACTATATACTATAGAGTTCAAGAATATATTCATTCTCTGCTGTTAACAAAGCGATGTCCCAAGAGTATCACCGGGTTGAGAGCATGGGCTACAGGTCTAGCAGCACAGATAACAGGCCTATATAAAAATAAAAGATCTACAGTCTCTCTTGAGGCCCTACTGGATAGATTAGTAATACCTCAAGCTGCAAGTGAGGGCAATTCGCTGTAAGCATCTGAATATTTTTACACTCTATTTGAGCACTAGTCCACACTGCGCAGGAGAGCGTATGAGCTTCTGCAAAGCACTTCCACGTGAAAGTATGCATGCAGTCATTACTGCACGAGCAGAGGAGGGGTGCATGGAAAGTCAAGAATGGGAGGGCGGAGATATGCGAGCATGCGGACCAAGCCGAGCTATTGATGGTCGTTCTATGCCATCCTTATCTATGGCAAGTCACTTACATGGGATATCCAATATCCAACACCACAACTTCTTCATCTGCAGCGATCGAAATGGCAGACCAGCTCACATTCCCAATCATCGACGTCTCTGAGATCGACAATCCAGATCGCCAGCTAGCCATTGCCAAGGAGGTTACCGCTGCATGTCAGAAATGGGGCTTCCTACTTATCAAAGGCCATCCTATCCCAAGCAGCGACATCGACGCACTCTTCAGCCTCAGCAAAGCGTTCTTTGATTTGGCAGAGGATCAAAAGGAGCCATGGCCCATCAATCGACAGTCGATTGGGTACGTGGGCTCACTGAAGGATCGCGCACGAGATGACAAGATGTCCATGTGGTTTGGCGGCCTGCCGGGCTCGCTGGACGATAAGGAAGCACTCCCACCATTCTGGCGCGCGCACTCCGAGAAAGTCGAAGCATTCAAGCACCAGTGCCACAGCCTGGTCGTCAAATTGCTGGTGGCTTTCGCCATCGCGATGGATCTCCCCGATCGCAATTTCTTTGCGGACGCCCATGGCGAGCACGTTGGTGATGGCAACAGTCTCCGCATGCTGATGTATCCCGCGAGAAACGAGCCGCCGGACACCACAGGCAGTAGGATGCAGCCACACACTGACTCTGGATCGGTGACGCTGCTTTTTCAGCAAGCTGCAGGGTTAGAGGTTTTGGGACCGGCTGGGGAATGGGTGAAAGCACCGTGCATCAAGGACTGCATTCTCATTAATATCGGGGATGCGCTTTCCTTCTGGTCGGGGACCCAGCTCAAGGCGACCTTGCATCGGGTGACGTTTGATGGGTTGCCCTTCAATCAGGAGAGGCAGTCGATGGCCTATTTCGGGAAGGCGAACCCAGACACCGTCCTCCAGCCAGTTCTGCCGGGCAAGGCGATGGAGAAATACATGACGAATGGTCTGGAGGTGCAGCCGGGGATCACGGTGGGCGAGCTAAGTGAGATGATCATGACCAGTATATACGGAAGCTCCGTCTCCACCAAGCCTCAACAAGTTGCTGTTTAGGGAGCAGATAAGGTTAAGGTAGGAGGTATAATGGTCGACGAGCGGGGTCCATGAGAATTGACTTTGCTTGGCTGCTCTGATATATCCCGCAAAGTGGTTTATTCTAAGCGACGATTGACAGCATGGATGGTGGTGCTCCTGTGCGACGGATGATCAACGTATAGAATATGAGTTTCACCTGCCACATTCTGCATGTCCTGCGATACGACCGCGTGTGCTCTTCCTACTCGGAAGTGGCATTCGCCGTCACCTCTAGAAGCTCTGCAAAGCCCAGAACGTAATGCGTCTCCCAGGCGTCCCGGGATTACCCAACCATCCACGCATACCCGTCAGCAGCGCCCCTGGTGTCCAAGTGAAGGTAGCCCGACGTCCACAAATCACCAACACCGCCATGCGCCACTCGCAATCTAAATTGATCATCGATGGGACACTGCCCAAGCCTCACGTCAGCGTCTGCCGCTTCAACCACCTTTTCTGCTGGAGTTGATAAGCTGCTGCTTCCATCCGTTCTCCACCGCCAGATCCTGTGCTCTTCCCTCATATTGCGAACGACCGTACATAAACGCAAGACGTCTTAACCTCAAACCGCGGGACCACGAAAAAGGAGCGTCTGCAGCTTGACGTTTGGCGTGCGACACACTAGGAATTTTCTGTACGACCACTTCCCCACACGGCAGCCAACCATGTCGAAGCGCACGGTATTCACGACCATCACGCCGCTGCCAGCGGGCATATCGCGACAGACAGTCATCGAAACCCTGCACGATCACCTGGAGATGATCGATTTGAACCCGAGCCACGAATCCCGTGAGCGTATCAAGCCGCCGCCCGAAGCAACCCCGGAAGAATACCACTGCACCTGGTACGGCATCACCGACAAGATCCAATATCTGCCTGGAAACCTGGCGAGCGGGAAGGTCTCCTTCAAGGCCTGTTTCCACGACCTCGCCAACGGCGTACAGGTACACTGCTATGCGCCCGCTGGAACGGACATCAAGGAGAAGTTCACCCTCGGTGGCACGCTTCCTGGGGAGCCAGTGCAACCAGTGGAGATTGGATATGGGGTTCCCATAATGGGATTATATCTGCGTGAGGATGTGGAACTGCGTTGCAACTTCCTCATGACGCGCTTCGTGAAGAAGACGCTGAAGCAGAGCCTGGAAACGCTGGTCGCACGCATGATTGTCAGGTCGCAGCTCGTCGAGGCGACGGAGCAGAATCGTCGCCTTACCTACGATCCGTATCGAGCTTCGATGATGTCTCCTGCACCTCCGCTGTCGCCACCTCTTTCGGAGCCTGGAAAGGAACCGCCGCAGTGGTTCTTGGAAGCTCGGCAGGATGCAGAGATGGCAAAGGGTCGTGCGAGCTACCCGCAATATCCTCAGCAATTATTACACCAACAACAACAACAGCAACTACTACAACAGCAACAACAACCGAGTGTCAGCGAGATGGCTGCGCCACATACTCCCAGAACCGCTGCAAGTCAGCAATCTGCATCTGTTGCAGTCGAGCTTCCTTGAATGCGGGCCAAAGAAATGGTACAACTCAAGGGAATGCGCCATGAATGGTGTTTCATGACCAGCTGAATCGGAGAGCTCAGGCTAGCCCAGCATCAAGATGGTTGGTGCTGGGGAAGCTGGGAGCGGATGAAGATGAGGCTTACTAAAGGCATCGGGATGCCGAGGGCTGTGGCTATTCACTGCATTGCCACCTGCGGTCGAAGGCACTCGTGGTACAGGCCGGCTATTGGGGGAGAGGGGGAAGGGGGATGGGTTGAATGAATCCGACGAGATGAATGACTATATGCATTTTCGTGGCAATACTTCTTGTAGGAGCTTTAATTTTTTGTATTTACTCTGTTCTCATGCAGCAGCTTCGTCTTCTTCACCGGTATACCAGCTCTAAGGTTAGTATGCTAAGCATGAATTGAATATCTATTCTCGGCGCAGGATGGCTTATCCGAAAATTGACAGTTGTTACACCACGTGATTCGAACGGCTTGTTCGGCTCTTCGCCACATATCGGTGGGCACGCTCTTTCCTAATACATATATACCCACAGAACGTATCCGAACCTCAAATTTGGCAGGACTCGATCCCGTTTTGTTCAAACGGCCGAAACGGCTTCATTTACTGCCCAGCATGGTCGAGCTCGTGCCCGAGGAAAAGAGCCTAAAGCGCAAGCGTGACGAGGATGATACAGTGCAGCGACGTACGCCCCGAGCATGCTTACCATGGTAGATAGCACTATCCAACACTTAGAGTGGTGAATCAGAATACTGACAAACAGCAGTCGTAAAAGAAAAGTAAAATGCTCCGGCACGCAACCATGTTGTGAAAACTGTCTACGTCTGCACGACAAATGTCACTGGGGCACAGAGTGCCATAAGCTGCTTACTGGCTCGGGACAAGCACCAAACAGTGCACCACCAGTCCAGAAGTTCTTGAGTAGACAACAACATGATGTTCTTGTCAAGATCTTCTTCAATACCCCGCATTTTGATATTCTCAGGCAATGCATCCATCGGCCCTCGTTTGAAGCCAAGGAGATAACAGCGCATTGTCCGTTCATGCTCGTGTCGATCTATTGTATAAGTGCCCTCTATGTGAGTCCTGAGGATGTGAGAGAGGTTTTCCACGGCGAGGAACCGGCCGATTTATCCGCGAGGCTGGTGGTGCTTGCGCGACAGTGGTCGAGGGATACATCGGATCAGCCATGTGGTAAGTCATGTCCTTTCACTTTGGCATCTAGGCCAATTGCCATTCGGTTGATCTCTTCGCTCACCACATAAAGTCCCATCAATTCAGGGTAATCTCATCCTTGCCTTTCGTGAACTCCTATGCCGTACAGGGTACAAGTCATGGATGTTCACCGGAATCGCGATCCGTATGACACAAGCATTGCGGCTACATCGCGAATACCATCAGCGACATTCGTCATTAGAGCAAGAAGTGCGCCGAAGAACCATGTGGGCATGCTTTATAATGGACCGTCTAGTTGCTCACGTTACTGGGCGACCATATACTTTCCAGACGAAGAATCTCTCGGCGAAGCTGCCATGCGCGGAATCGGCTTTCTTGTTCGAGGAAACATCGTCATCCACGTCATCGGCGGCAACGATTGAAACTGGCCCTAGTCCCGAATGTACTGAAGTACTACCTTTTTTCATTAAGGCTGTAGATTTGTGGAGCGTGATGACTGACCTCTTTGCGACTGGGGTGAAGAGCACATCGACACTTGGCGCTGCGAGTCCAAATCATGAGTTCTACAGAGCTGAGCAAGAACTGCGAACTTGGAAGGACAATCTACCCGCACGCATGAAATGGTCGATGAAGAATTACCGCACGCACCGAGTGCTTGGACAAGGGAGCCTTTTCGTCTCATTACACTTCGTTCTTAATCACGCTTTCTGTGTAGCTCATCAGGAATACTTGCCAGATGCCAACAGCGACATGACCATTACGTCTTCAGAGATGGAAGAAACACCGAACATCACAGCAGCATGTCTTTACCACGCAGACGAGATCACTAGAATGGCATCTTCACTTCATATAGGGGATGCAACCGATATGGAAATGCTACGAGCACCATTCGTGGGAGTAGCATTGGAATGCGCAGCCTGCTGCCATCTGTGGACCATCCACCAAGAAAGCAGCGAAGCAGATGTTGAGCTGACAAGCAAAGCAACAGCTTCAAAGCAAAAACTGCGACTTCTATGCGACATGCTGAAATCCTGGAGTGCTGTTTGGCCCATCGCTGCCGCGTGGTATGAGACGATTGAACTCCTGACAAAACTCTACGATGCAGTCCGACCGGGTGGCAGTCCCTTGATAGAGAGCAGCAGCGATGATGCAGCAGAAGACTTGCCACCCGGTTGTACAGATGTAGCTCTTGGAAGCGGATTGCCAGATCCACGGAATACAGCTTACGCAGAGAGATTATTTGACCAAATCCGCCATATTGCCATGACAGCAACAGAAACTTCTGGATTAAGGCATCGGCAGACAAGGCTCTGGATAGAGAACCTTTGGACTCATACATGGCTGAAGGGTCAGCCTGAAATGTCAGAGGCAGCTATCGGAAAGTACAATACGGTTGCTGGCGACTTCTCCAATTTTGAAAACGTCTTAGATTTTATGGATGGCTTTGAAGCCTTTGATGATTTTACAAACGCGAGCTATTTGCAAGGAGATCAACCGCATCTTTTGCCATACCCCTGGGAAATCAATTAGCGTAAAAGACAATAAAGGTGACTGGTGGGCAATATGTAAATACGTACCATGAAGCCTGATACCCAGCTCCACCTGCACCATAATTATGAATCAAGATTTTACCGTTTACTTCAGTCCGTTCCAATCTGGCACCACCTTTCCTGCTTGCTGTATGAAGTTAGTGTTTTCTCCCAGATAATTTATCTGAATCTCAAAACTCACGTCTCAAGCCAACACCATGTGAAATGACCTTCAAATCCTCCGGCTTTCCCAACTCAGGAGCTAACGCACAGCATCTCCTCATGATGTCCTTGGCGAATTCCATGTCAACCTCACCGTCCCATTCATTATCAACCCTACAACCACCCAAGATAACACCACCGCTGGGATTCCGAGGAAATACATAGGTGGTATCCTTGTTGACTCTTTGCGGTGACCGGAAATACATGCGTGTCAGAGGCGTCTTAGGTGTCTCTACCAAGAGTACTTGGCCCCTCGTTGGATAGAGGGTCTTATCTTCCACGCCACCCAGATGATAGGATCCAATTCCAGTGCAGTTAAAAAACGTCCTTGTGGTAGGAAACTCGGCGAATGCTTCGTTGATATGAGCATAAATCCTGCGGTGGAATTGGACGCCTGCTTTCATCGCTTCGATGTGGAGCCTGGTCTCAATCAGTATCTCTGCTTCACATGACCAGCATGTTTGTTGCAACCGGACGGGGAGAGAGAGATATACCAAGAGAGATAGATAGGGACATCAATCACAAAACTATCCATATCAAACCCAAACACACTCCCTTGCTTCTCCGCAAGCACCTCCGGGCTCAAAGGCCGCAACCCACCCACCAACTCCTCATACCAGATCTTCCCCGTAGCCGCGCTCAGGACGCCAGCGTCTTCCTTCACCGAGTCATAGAACGCCCGCAGCTCCAACTTCCGCACGCCCGCTTCCCGCACCTCCTCGCTCATCTGCTTGAACCGGAGATAGGTCACCTCATCCCACTTCTCCTGCCGCCCGGAATCCAGCGCGACGCTCGACCAGTTGGCCCCTTTCCCGTGGCATGTGAGCTGGCCGTCGTACTTATCGTTTGTTGGGTTGACGGGGAGGGGTGTTCACTTACCGGCCCATGGCGACGTGTATTCAATGCTCTTGTCCCCCGGGAAGAACTTCGCGCAGATGTGGATCTTGCTTCCGGGATAGCGGGCGGCGAGCTCGAGGGCGGTTGTGAGGCCGATCACACCGGCGCCGAGGATGGTGTATTCTTGTTTCATGTTTTGTTGTGGGCTTGAGTGCTAGGGATCACTCATGGAGGTAGTAGATAAACCTTAGGAAAGCTCCTATTTTCTTTTGGCTGCTGTAGGATGGGGAGTGGGCGGGTTTATATAGCATGTAGATCCTTTTCAGAGCGGGCTGTGTGGCTACGCAAGTCTGTATCAGCCGTTTTCTGGTGAGACGATGTCGGAGTCAAATCTAAAGGGAAAGTATGATGTGACATAGGGAGGAGAGTGGGATAGTGTTGATTAGTCATTTCCGCACTCCGTCGGACGAAAGCGGTTTATCCGTGATCAAGATCATGGACTAGATGTGCTCTATTTAACTCAGCCTCAGCCTAAACTTCAAAGTCAAAAGAGAGTTTACATCTCAAGAACGTTTCGTTGCTGCTCCATCGGAGCCGACTTAATAAATGCCTAGCTATGGCTTGTACGAAGCTCTCAGCTCGCTAACTCTTACCCCTCCAGTTGAAGTCCACTCAAGCGAGCCCCATCTTTGATAACATAGGATGGGAGAGTATCTCAACGACCACTGAATAGTGTCACAAAATATCGTACGTCATAAGTTCTTTCCTTCTCCTTCTTCGAAAGTTACTATAATTGAATTGAATTTGATGGCTTTACTTCTACTGTAAATTCCTTCGTCTTTAAGCCCTTCATATTCGCATTTAATAGCCGGTTGCCTGACTCTGCTCGTATGATCAAGAATTTGCTGGTTATAGTAATCATTCTTCATAAAAGGCTACACTATAATAGTAGGGAATACGTGAGTAAACCATATCCAAGCTTCATAGTGGTAAGTGATATTGGCTCGTTGGCGCACAACTCTCCTTGTAGTAACGTGGCTGAGTAAGAACATGGAAGCGGCATTCAAAGGTAAAAAGAGTGTTTTCACTATACATTCAGCCGTCACACAAGCCTCCGTTGTGATTCATATCGTGAAGCATGTATAAATATATATCTACGTAATTCGTTCATTCGTCATTCATGTAAGGCTCAGGCAACAGAATCCTCCCAAATCCCTTTTTGTTTCTTTTTTTTTTCTTTGGGAAAAAAAGTATATGTTCCCTGTTTAGAAAAATATCCGAGGCCAAAGAAGAAGAAGGGGGAAAAAAAAGAATGTTTGGACTACGCTCGATTCATCGGGCTTTATTCCAGATAAAGAGCCACCAGACTCAGACATTTTCGGACACCACTTCGCTGTCTAATACGTCGTAGACCAATCCAAAAGCTATATCTTGGAGATGAAAAACCGGTAGGCGCTCGAATGAGTACTCTCTTAGGTTATCGCCTTCATAATTGCCGGGGTTTGATCACCAGTCCTCCAATTCACCATCGTCGCAATCCCATTCACCTTCAACCCTTGCCTCTAAGATTGCCCCGTCCATGTTCCCATTTCTCGTCAACTTGATAAACGTAGCGTCGGGTTTCAGAGCAGCGTACATCTTTGGCACAATAGCTACATATGATCCGCTTCGACTCTCAGCCTTCAGACGAGCTAATTGCTTCCCAGCCATCAACCAACAGAACCTGCCATGCCTTCTAAGCTTGAAAGTAGCCGAGGCGCGTAATAAAGCCCACGGGGACATGTCACTGAATGGCAGCCATCTTGCCAGAAGGACTCGTGTCAGTTGCGTGTCCGACTTAGGGGAGATGTTTTGGAAGAGCCCGTAGCACTCTGCAGTGATGCGGTTGAATAATTGTTGGCCTCTTTTATCGTCGTTCTTTGACCAACGATCGCACCAAGTGTTCATGACTTCTTGAATGTCTTTGACAAGGTCGTCCAATAATAATTTCCATTCTGGTTCGGTCTGTGCCTGTTGTCTTGCAGTATTATAAAATCTCGTAAGATCTGCATCTATTTCTGGTGGATTTCCAAGACTGATATGTAATTCTTTGAGAGCATTTTCAATCTTTGAATGGGCAACGACGAAGAGCTTGTCAACGATATGATCTGATCTGTCATCCAATATTCCCTGTTTGTATGCTGGTACGGATGGGATGACGTTCACCTTCTTCTTCAGACAGGACCAGGATTCATCCGTGAGAGAATAACCTTGCTTTGCTTGATCGACAAGTTTGCTCAGAAGGGTACTCAATAGTATGGCTTGTTCCGAGTTGATGTTTCCAAGCTTGTAACATACTTCATCCTTATAATTAGTACAAATACCGAGCATGCTTTGCTGCATATTAAAATCAAAAGCTGCCTTCAGAAATTTGTTGACTCCAGGTTGGCTGCCGAGCCCTTCAGTGAGAACGTCGTACTTAACTTTGTTCTGAGAGAGTATGCCGTCTTTTAGTAAATCTGGAAACTGAGGAACGTCTGCATTCACAAAATTATCGACGATGCTAGGTTCCCAACAAACCCAAGCGAGATCGCCGTCATAGTCTCCCCCAGAGAGTTTCGAAGCTAGGGAAGGGTTGCCTTGGGTCGAGAAGACAATCACATCCTTAAGGCCAATCAGCTCTGCTTTGTACACAGCTGTAACTTTCTGCACATCACTAATGTAATGAGCAGGTGATCTTGCTACTAGAACATTGGTGTCTTTAAGTAAGGACGTTTGGTAGTCAGTATCATATTTGAAGGTTGAAAAGTCGACAAATACTTCGTTCGGTGCCAGCGAACCCGAAAAGTCCGGCACCATGTATATGTATGCTGACTTGCCAACAGTGATATTCATCTTCGTTTTTAGAGTATTGCAGTATGCTCGGTATTTTTCCCAGGCCAAGTCCTTTAAGAACGGCAACTGCATCGGACTAAATCCAGAATTGAGGAGAAGCTTGATTTGGTCTTCAGATTTTTCAGGCAACGCAGCTTTGTATTGTAACACTTTGGCATCGACTCTTTCTTTTAGGCTTGAATACCTCTCATGGAGCCACTTCTGGAACAGCAAAGGGTCTTGCATGGCAGCGCGTTGCTCATTCATCTCTTTCTCAATGCCATTTTGTAGGATTTGAGAAATAGAAGTGATCATGCGCTCTTTCGACAGAGCGCGATCGACAAGAATTGGGAGAAGCTGTAAATTGAGATCCGCAGATCTAAGAGGGCCCGATTGGTTAAGTACTTCAAAGGTCCTATGGCAAGGGTCGTTTGATCTTGAGGCAGGTTTGTCCCCAGGAATCCATTTGGCCTGCGAATCGTAGACATCGATCCATTCCACTCCAGATCTGTCTTCTATGTCAACACTCCAGAAGCCTTTAGCCTCACCAATTCTTCCCTGGAACCCACTAGGGACATATGTTAACCCCAATGTCTGGGTTATATTCCGAGCTAAAGCTGGAGACATGCGTCCTGCTCCATCTGTCATGCATTCGTCGCCATTCATAATGTCTTTTCTGCGCCGGATGCTTTGTCGTGGAAGGACTACAGTCGGATACATCCTTGCAAGCGCTGAAAATGAGTCAGTAAGAGTAAAATCCAGAGAACAATCATCGTACCCAGAGAAGTCCTAGAGAAAAGCTTCAGAAAAGGCTGTTCTGTGTTTTTTCTGAGTGGGCGCAACCAATTCAGAAGGCTGCTAACCGACATGGTTGTATGAGATCCCATTGATTCATTCGCTGGTGGGATCTTGGTATTTTGTGTGAAATTGAGGCCATCTGAAGCAAAGAGAAAAACTCTATGAGCCGTGGCCGCATTCGACTCATCTGAGAGAACTTCTGTCACTTCAATCTTCCTTTTTTTGCCATCTTTTGGTTTCACATGAAATGGACACCACAATCTGCCACACATTTGATGCTTCGTTACGATGAGCCATTCGAGAATGATATCACGCCCTTGATCGCCCAAGTCTTGCAGAAGTTTTGGAGTCTTTCCATGACTGGATAAATGAGGCATATCAAGTTCCAGGAATCGATCATTGCCAAACCTTCTTCCAAATCGATGGCCGAATTGCAGTGTTAATGGTGCCAGTTGTAGGCGGAAGAAAGGACTGCATCCAGGTGCAGTGTTAAATCGTAACGACCCGGACATGTTCACAGCGTAGTGGTCCCTGCTGAAGGTACCCAGAGCACATTTCCAGGTCTCTGTTGAGCATTTCTCGGGAAACACCTTCCCACGCAGTACTGGGATATTTTTGAGATGATTCCACAGCTCGTCATAGTTTTCCAAATCAAGACTTGGAGACATTTTAAAATCCTCGAATGAACAACCGGTGTAGAGCAACACCCTCGTGATCTCATACTGGACACATAAAGGAGCAGTACTCAGACAGGAAGGAAGCTCAGCTATGACATGCATCAGAGTTGATCAAAATTTCTAAAAACAAAAAGAAATATATTATTGAACAATTGAGAAGAAAGATGAGCGAAAAAGTTAATGCTAGGAGTCTCAAAATAGGCGATGCTTTTGTAGTAGAGATCGTAAAGATACCTAACATAAGAGCTCTAAAAGATATAAAAACTCACGGAAAACATGTTCCAATCGGATTCGCAACTTTTCTTCATTTGAAAGAGCCTCGTACTGGGGATCTGCTGGCTTTTCAGTATCAGCAGCGTTAAAATCTAGTAAATTTATATCTGCAGGGTCCAAGCTGCTACCCCAATTCTCGGACTCTTGGGGTATGGTGTCGTCACAGAGTAGGTTCTGGTCAACTTGAGTTGCTAGTTTTGGAGGTTCATCCTCGACGGTGGTTTGAGTGCTTTGTGATACATAATTGTGATCACCCTGGCTGGATACTCTAGATATGTGAGATATAAAGCTTGTGTCAGTGCTTCTGGATTTAAAGCTGTGAATTCGACTAGAAAGGCACGAATATGCTTCAGCGCTGGTTCCAGATTCAAATGAGCGGTCTTTGGCATTGGGGATTCTTGGAATCTTAAAGTGACGTTCGTCTTCGGTAGTCCTGAGGGCCCTTTTCGAGGCAACTTGCCTTGGGGTCAATATGAAAGGAATTGGTGCTACATTTGTGCCCATATCTATCTCTAGGCATTCTCTCGCTTCTGCAGTCTCTGTAGTTTCAGAAACCGTCTCAAATGATGCTAATTTAGTACTGAGATTGGAAGATCTAGAAGCCTTCGCCGCGAAATCCTTTTCAGGCTCGGATGAAAACAAAGACGTCGACTTTACAGGGCCCGGGAAAGACTTTGACGCATCGATACCGCCAAAAGACTTTGCTGGGTCGATTCCAGAGACCGTCTTTGATGTATTCAGGCCAGAAAATGATTTCGAAGCGAATATATCTGCACGCACACCGGCTTTACTGGGAGAAGTAGGACCTCTAACCTCCACATACTTCGTCTCCAGGAGATCATGAAGTAGCTTTTGTATTTCTCGTTTTTGTGCTGATGTCATTGGCCTCATGTTCTGACGAGTCTGTGCAGGAAGGGTCTCTAGATCCGCTTTCGGCTTCCGAGCCCATTCTGAATACAATTGTCGTGCCTCTTGGTCAAAGCGTGACAATATTGGAAAAACATCAGACTTGAAACGTAAGAACTTGATCATAAAGCTGCACTTGTTGGCTTCGGCTTGCTCTTCACTTTGCATAGCGCGAATGAGCCGCTTGCTGGGAGACTGCGGAGAAGTGTTGGCGAGCAGATCGATACCCCAACCTGATAAACTTTCAAGAATCTGGTCAATTTCTTCGTTTATTCGGTCACGTTCCATCTCAGATTTTGGCGTCTTAGGAATAACTGAAGCGGAATTGGATGATTTTATCCTATTTTGAGTTTCAGTGTGAGAATCCATGGCGACAGCATATCTTTCTAGGCGTTGGTGGAGTTGGAATGATCGGAAGCCGCTACTCAATGATCAATTACAGATCAAAGTCAAGCGAAATGTGTCTTATGATGTTGAATCGATGCTCACGCCCCGGAGAGACAAGCAGCGTTCTGCAGCTAAGTTCGTTGACTTTGACTTCCTTGATTGGCGCGGGAATAGGATGGCAATGAAGGTGCTCAGTCGACAGGTGCAACGAGATGCAGCAAAGCAGAGTTCGCAGAGGATTAAAGACAAGTTTGACGGGAGGGACAAAAGAGTGGCATAGACTCGATCAACACAGTTCGAGTCGTCGCAAGCTACCAAATTGGCAAAATCACAACATCAAGCTGAACAAGAAGACGTCGAACGAGAAAATCAAAATCCCAAGGCAAGAAGCAGTGGTAGGAGCAGAAAACAAAAATAAAGGTGAATATGAGGATGCACTTTGTGATGATGAGGGACTATGAATGACTGGAGGGGTTGTACCTTGAATTGAGGCCATTATTAAGGTCGCGGTTGAAGTGCGGTCCGGGCCATGGTGCGCTAGTCCCAATTGGCCAAGCTGGTGTCACCAGTGATATTTTGTCTGTTGCCTTTCCACCTCAAATTCGCGGTATATCGGGTCATGCCAGCAACCACTCGTCAGTGCTTACTGCTGTGTAGCGTTCTATTTTTGTCGAATGGCCAACGGATACCATGTAGGAAGGCAACAAAGCATTTTCGTGTCAAGTTACATACAACTAAGCACCTATTGACATGAGCAACCGTTATACCCTTGTTACACCTTCTTTCAAATCTTGTACAAACATCATATGGATAAATGGAATCGCACTCTCCTGCTTGCCGACAGTTGAGTGCGTGCAATAAAAATTGAAGGGAGCTGTAAATTTGACAATCACGTGCACGCCACCTGACAGCTGAGCTAATAACTGCAATGACTCTTCACCGACCTTAACCCCCACCTAGCCCAAATAGATCGACATAGCATGGGGCCTTTGGCCTGGGACTATGAAATGAAATCATCATTATCATCATCATCTTCTTCTTCTTCACCGACCACGTCCTGTCCGCTTAGATGGTGTTGTTTCTCTCATTTAATCACATTTTATATCGAGTCATCGGGCTGCCATCTTTCATTGAAGTATTTTATGCCATTGTGCTTCCTCAGACTGCTGTGCTGCTTCAATCTTCAAGTCTACTTTATCGCATAGTGGTTAAATCGGAAAGGCAAGCTTACCTCTGCTTTCTGCCTGGTCAAGCCAGCACTAGAGGCTCAACTCAAGTCGCTCTGAACATCTGTAAACCTTGAGCCATAGGTTGAGAAAGAATCCTCGACGGACTTTGCCATATATAGCTATCACCACCTTGATGGCTCCTTCAATTACAGTCTCGGAGTACGAGAAACTTAATCACAATGGCCGAATGAAGTATATGGTAGAACACGGACGAAAATCCAAAACCTCAACATCAATTCAGCAGGATATATTACAGCTCTCAGGTCAGAGCCTCTACGAGCAACTTCTCGCAATTCAATCTTGCTACGGAAGTGGCGATGTGTCCACAGCTATTAAACTACTTTCCTCATCTTCTTCAGCGATCCTTGGGAACGCAGCAATGAAAGTTATAATCCGCTTTGGTTCCGATGCAGAAGTTCTTCAATCTTTGAACCTCCTTCCAGTCAGAACACAAATGAGGAACCTACAGAGGATGAGAAACGTAAAACCTTCAAGGCGCCGTCAGAAAGCTATTGACCTGTTCCTAGATCGGATCAAGGGGTTTGAAACAGGCGATGAAGCTATTTATCGAGAAGTTCTACCCTTGGGTTCCGAACAGATTGTCAGGAAACATCTTCCGGAAAACCTTCACGTCCTTACAAGGACCGAGTGGTCACGCCTCGCAAAGTACCATCCAGTTTTCACTAGGTGCATTTTCGATAATTGGATCTCTACGAGCAGAGTCTCGCAAACCACCATCAAAGATATCTTCTACCTCTTCTACATATGGGCACAGTCAGATGAAAATGTGGACCTCCTCATTAGTCTGATAAAAACCCTCAATGACAAACACTCGGTTGAGCTAGAAGAGGCGCCTCTTCAGTTGGCTTTAAAACGACGTCCTCACGAAATTATGAAGATAGTTATGCAATCCAAGATGTGTCCAAGTCTTGAGTACTCTGCAAAATTCCTTCAAAGTCTCGGGGTGGAAGAGCTTTTTGGCTTGGGTAAGGCAGATCCCCATGCTATCGCACAAGGTCAAATGTACAAACTCAGTCTTCAACAGAGACAAGCTGTTTTTGAATCCCGAAGCCTACTATGGAGGTTAAGCGATGGTTCCATTTCAATCAGTACTCTTAGAACTCTTCCAGAAGAGCAACGGGTAGCTGAGGCCCGTCGCTGCGTTAACCTTCCTGATTTCAAGGCAGATCCAGTAAAAAGAATGCCGTATATAGCTCTTCTTCCGTGGGATGAAGCCATAAAGCTTCAAATGCCACAAATTCGATCCAATGATGCCGCCATTCGAAGTAGTGCGCTCAGATTCCAGATAGAATCAGCCATATATGACGAAACCAAAATTGGAGATGCGCTTCAACTCGTCCTGAAAAATCGGAACGATCAGGATCCTGTGCGACAGGAAATGACTAGAGGATTGGCCATTATACCAGCGGCAAGATGGAAAACTGAACATCTTGCTGATTTGGACAAGATCATTCGCCAAGCACTAGATGTTCATGACCTTTCCAGCACAACTTTGCAGAACCTTATCAAAGTTGTCACTCAAATACTTCCACGACATACTGTTTGGGCTGTACAACAGTTGCGCCTCATTGGAAAAGAACGTAATGACATATATTCAATTCCGAAATTCTTCAACCAAACGGGTCTCAAGCCAAAAAAGGAAACCATGAGAGAACTCTCTGACGCCATGGCACCCTTATTACAAACACTTATTGAGAAAAAGCAAACAAGTCTTCTCCTCTCTTTGAGGTATGCATTCGCAGGCTTCATTGTGTTTTGGAATGAGTGGATGGATGCCATAGAGAAAGTCCTCGCCGAGGAAATGGAAGACCTTAGAAAAGACAGACCTGGAATTCGATATGGAGCGGAGGTCCTGGAAATCTTGAAGACATATCGCTACGAGATATATTGGAATCTTATTCCAAAACTCGTTGAGAAAAGGTCAATAATGGCTAAGGATAGCCAGGTAGTCCATCATGTCAATATTCGCCGGCAAAATCTCCTCGATTCATACCTGACACCTGGGGATGCACTTTATTTAGAAGGCACAAAATCCAATCCATCATGTCACCACTTCTTCAACTTTTCGCACTGGACCCACACTCAGCAACTGCTTCTAGCGAGCACAAGTTTAAACACTATTAATGATCCCACTGCCAAAGTCCCAATCAAGCTATTTTATATCTCTCGCCTCAGTTCGTTGTCTTTCGTCGACCCAAAGCCTCTCATTGAGCTTGCAAGGAGCGAAATTCCAATCATCAACGAAACGGCTATGATAGCTTTAGGCCAGCTTGACAATGATTATGGGGTTGCAGAATTACTGGAAGCATTACAAGACTCACGAGCACGCATCGCAATCTACGCGTTGCGCAAGTTGTTCGCACGGATGTCGCGTCACTCGGTTTTAGACTCGCTCAAAAAAACACCAATGGGTAAAGTCACCGTTGCTAAAGAAGTAGTCCGTCTGGTTGGGGATTTGAGATATTCAGAAGCACTTGAATTTCTTCTCACACTTGAGCGAGAGGATTTGCATCGAGATGTAAGAGTTAGTCTTGTACGAGCCTTGTGGTGCTACCTGGACCACAGCTCTGTATGGCCAATCTTCTTTGCAGCAGCTCAAGATTCTTATGTGGCACTGGCACAAGTTGTAGTTGAAATTCCCCAAGAAAACCTCTCAGAAGCTACTGAGAAGCATTTACTCAAAGCATATCTACATTTGCTACAAAATCCATCGGCAGAAATCCGACAATCTATACTGGGACACTGCGTACGTAACCTGCGAATTCTAGACACGTCCGAAATCTTACTGGCTCGACTCGAAGAATTGACCAAGTCTAAAATGAAAACGGAAAAAGATCTTTCTGCTCAAGCAGTCTTCAAGATCTACGGTAGCTCACGCCCGGACTTAGTTGCAGCTCTCTTCTCGAGAATCCTTCACGATTATAAAGCTTTGACCTCGCTCTTCCACATCTTTACTTACCAGCTTTCCCCAAATGACAAGCGAATGCATAAAAGTACTCGGCTCCTTTACGATCTCTTCTCCACAGATCCATTGCTAGTAAAGCTTCGTCTACGCTTACTCTTCCAAGGGTTTCCCCGTGTCGAACCAGCAACGGAGTTCCGTAACCTCTTTCACGCTCTGGTTCCAGATTTACAAATTGATGGCCTCAACCAAGCGAGTGCTCATCTCGAGACATTAGCACGGACTGATCTTTCTATCGTGAACAGCCTTGAGGGGGAACTTGGAGCAAGTAGTGATGAGAAGGCACGATGGCTGGGGGTTGTTTGTCTCGCGTCTGGAATTCATGACAGTTCGGGGAATGGTTGGAGTGAGGAGAAACTGGACAAGCTGAAGAGCTACCAATGTGATGAGTCTTTGATGGTTAGAGGGAAGGCCGTATTCATTTTTCCTCCTGAAAAGAGGTGATTTGATCTTTGCGATCATCTTCATTTCTTGACTTTTCCGAATGTAGAGTAATTTACTATCAGGAACAATTTATAGACAGCACTGGGATATTCAATACTTTAACCGTTAAATCAAAATATTGAATCTCGTTGAAACTAAAGTTTTGAAACGGGGAATAACTCGCGATGCTCATCCAGCACTAGGTTCTATTTTGCTGACTACCAAATTTTTCTACTCCGGCGTAACAAGGTCTTCTTCATCCATATGCAACCTCAGTTTTGCAGCAACCACTAAACCTCCCATTTGCCCGTCATCACTCCAGCTAACCAACAATTCTCCCTGGCTCAAATCAGATCCCCAGCTATGCATATAAAGGCAATACCTCGTATTCGACTGATGGTGGAGAAATTTTGGGATTTGCCCCACGTTCTTCAATTCCCAGGGACCCTCAGGCTTCTCAGCGACGCCAAGATAGAGACCGTTGCTCATGAACTTATCAACACCAATGCACATATACGGCTTCCCTTGGGGAGCATGATCCTCGTCAACCTTGAAGATCATTCCCTGTCCAATGCCGGCTAAGACATCCGACAGTTCTTCGACTTTGTCAAAATTAGACTTCCATCCATCGGCCGTAGTATGATATTGGTAGTTGGAGATCTGAGATAGGTCATCACCATACTTAATCCGAGCCATCACGTTACGTGCTGGCCATTGCGAATCAGACGCAGCTCCACCAATGAGGTACACCCACCCTCCGTCTATAAAGGTGTCTATACTCCCGACCCTCACTTCCTTTTCCTATTTAAATTTTGTCAGTACCTAGGTGCAAAACTTCAAACATAATGGTTCGAACATGAAGAGCCAGAAGAAAGGAAAGCTTGCCACTTACCCCGAATGGGGACAACCCAGGGACTTTTTCAGCATGTATTCTATGACCATCCTGCAGCTCAACACGCACCAATTCCATCCCCACACTGCCTTTATCCTGAATCAACACCCTATCATTGAAGATCCAGCCCTTGCCGTTCCCTCCTTTCCCATACTCATCCAAACCATCTTCAATGACGCCACCAAAGGCCCAGTTAGCAACCCTCATGTATGTCCCCTTTTTCTCCTTATTATAAGCATCGTCTTCTGGAGTCATAGGAATGAACTCAGGCTCCCTAGGCTCTGTATGCCAATATGAACATACAGTGGGGCGGTTAGTATCCGGGATATAGGCACAGGTATTAGAGGTGAGGCCGACAAACTGGCCGGCGTCGTCGAAACAAAACGTATCCGCAAACATGTAGAATTGATGGCCCCCCAAAGTAATCGAGCGTCCAAGGTCGCGTGGGGTATTGCGGCCATTGGTGTCTTTAATTTCGCCCAGCATGTTGATGGACTCGACTTTGGGCGGCCAAGCGATGCGTGCTGAAGGCCCGTAACGCTTCGACTGGCTGGACTGCTGAAGCGAGTCCATCTTCGACTCTTCATTTTCGAGTATCTTGTGCATGGTTACGGATAGTATGTCAATGATGGATTATAACTATTGGAGGTCGAGGTGGAAGGAGACAGTACAATTTACGTCAGTATCATGTGATAAGGTAGCTCTTGAGAGGGCCGAGCTGAAGGTGCGCGTCTCAGGTCTGTCCAAGCCATGTTTCTAATTTGATGCTCAGAACATGAATCTTGTTTATGCGTTGGGCACGTTTGAAAGGCTAGAGGTTACTGACCCCAGCTTTATTCTCAAATGTATAAATAGGATGAATAAAGCCTGTCACATAAGAACATACTCCGTAGACTGAGGAGAATTAGGCTATCTCGTTGTTCTCTCAGACATTCGAATATACTAGGTTTGAAGCTTTCTGGATTGTCAAGATTATATCTTATAAAGTTGTATTTCGATTTCCTTATCGAAAACTCAAATACTAAATTTTACTTTTGAATTAATTAAGAATTAAAAATATTTCTAGACATCCGCAGAGTGTGGATTAGGATTACTAGTAATAGTAAGACCGCCCGGCGTCCCATTTTCGCTTGCTAAAGGCGCTTTGATGATTAATCTATTCACGTGCCTTCCAATCCTTGAACAACATATCTCTCGTAGTTAGGTATTGTCTTGTCGTCAACAATATCGGTTCAAGCAACAATGAATTCTCAACCTACCTCCTCTTTTAAGGATTCTAGCGATATCCCATCAAATCCAGCCGCTCTAGAAGAAAGCCTAGCTCCATATGTTATCTTCCCAGTTGATAATTTCAAGATCGATTCTATTTCCGCGCTATTAGCATTGTACCCTGACGCAGGCGTCAAAGAACATATTTCGGCGAATGGATGGGGAATAATGTACTAGGGAGCAAATCTTTCACTAGCCCAACGAGATGAAGTAGCAGCTCATACTCAGGTAATGTTTCACTCCAATTTGTAACTAGAAGTTCAGCTAACCAAAGACCAGGTCAAGGAAGTATGCTATAGACGCACCGGTGATGAGTGTGAAGATCCAGACGATGAAATTCCAGATTGTGCAGACGATGATTCTGAATACCCAGCCCACCTTCTAGAGTCATAATAAGGCGTTTCTATGGTTTTATACTATGGTAAAGAATCTCACGAATATCTAGACTCGTGCGACGGGAATAATCAGGTGGTTAGGGAAAACTTATATATGCCGCTCCCGACTACTAGGATGTTATAAACTTTTCGAGGACTAGTTACTAGGAACCTAATTCAATCAACCACAACATATGAAATTAGATAAAACTATTCAGATTCTAATGAACTACACACATCTGCATCTACTTGATAGGTTTGTGTATTATAACCGGTGCTTCCACAGGTACTATAGCGTCATCCCGATGTTTGCGCTTCTTTTTAACCCTCTAGACGCGAGTCGCGTTATACTTGCTTATCTACACCCCTCTGGGCTTGAACATCATTTGGATCCTCTATGTTAGGTACATCAACTTCACGAGCACCAGTCTTTTCAACTCCGATAAGGGCCTCGTTTGCTATTCGAAGTGTACGAGCTACTGCTGTTGAGAAGGTTACCTCATGTGCCAATCGCACTGTAGCTTTTTTTAGTGTGGTAAATGTCTGTAGAAGAGCTTCTGTTGAATTCCAAAACGTCTGAAAGACCCAAGGGTTGGTGTTAATAAAGGGTCCCGGGTAGGTGTCATAGTCTATAACATGACATCAAACTTAGAAATCGCACCTTGGGGTTAGTGTTCCTGATCAAGGGTAGCAAAAGCCATGCGTATACCATATATTTTCCGCCCTACCCTTACAATATCAATTAGTTATAACTCGAGATTGTGGAAAAACGCTCACATACGACCATAGACTGAGGAGAATTGGGCATCCCGTCCGCTCTGCCATACACAAGCCTCAGATCGGTAGATTAGTAGTTGGGTGGGTGACCACCAGCGAATACCTACTGTTGTATGTTTTTGCCTTTTGCTTCGTGATTACTGCTCTACCCTTACAAATCAGCTAGTTATAAATTGAGATTGTGCAAGAACAGGCACATACGACCATAGACTGAGGAGAACTGGGCATCCCGTCCGCTCTGCCATACATAAGCCTCAGATCGGTAGATTAGTAGTTGGGTGGGTGACCACCAGCGAATACCTACTGTTGTATGTTTTTTGACTTTTTGTTTTGTGCATTCAAGTATGCTGATTTCACACAACATAGCTGGTTACCCATTCACGTGATGTGATTTTCCACTTGGTCTCGCCGTTTGATTAGAAGCCACTTAAGACAGATTGACAAATAAAAATGCTGTTAAGAAACCCTACCTACCGGCCCTACATGAACTGCAAGAATTTGGCAACAGTGAGGGTGAAGAAAATCAGGTGATTTGGATACTTGTGACGGGACGTATGCTTCCATTGCGGCCTTTGGAAAACCTACACGTTGTTTTTAAACTTTTTTAGGCTTCGTTAACCTTTCGTTTATCATGTCAGCCCGTCCTCTTCGCATAGTCTAGAGCGAGGTATATCGTGGACGAAACTTTCGTCTGATAGAGTTCACAGCTGCAATGGCAGGCCATAGAATGCACCTAGTCGGATATAGTCTCCGCCTTATAGACCTTTAACTTGCAAACTTTATATTCGGCCTTAACGCCCTTGCCTTTGCTCTTCTCCCTGCACACGTTGCCCGAGATCAGGGTCTTTGACCTTCACCTCATCCGGCATGCCATTGTGGCAATGGATATTGAAATGCGATCCTCCATGACTTTATGACTGCTGTGATAGCATGCATAACAAGGATCGGGATTGCATTCCTATAATACGTCCAGCATACCGGTCCAGCTGACTAAGCCTGACATGTCGACAGGTACGGCCTTAGCCTTCTGTGCTGCCTCTTCTTGACTGTTTCAGAACTTCAGGACTTGCTCAGTAGCAAACATGCACTTCCCAAATATGCAGTAGAACTGATTCGAGGCCTTCCTGAAGTGAAAGATACTCTAGCCTGGGTGTGTTTCACAAGAACATACAACTCTTTGGCGGTACAGCATACCACAGCTTTATAGTGATGACACATTTTACCAGTAAGACTTTAATGGAATAACAGAAGTGTGTAGTGGAGCAGCGATGTGCGTGGCACAAGCGACGCAGTAAGCACGGAAAACCAATACAATGATGCCAACGTAATTCATAAGGAGAGAAAGTACGTATCAAATCTGCGTTGATTTCGGAGTGGGATATGATAGATAGACCGAGCACATTGCTTTGCTTTTTCCGCGATGCTGCTATACTACCGCTGCTTGTCGCTTAAAGGGGAACAAAACTCCACGTACCTCGCATGAAGAAGTATCTATCTCAACTCAACACGGTGACTAAGACTTGCTTTCATAGAGACAGTACTACATGTCATGGACTACCACACCACAAGACTCAACGTCCAATGGCTTTGTTCGAGACCGCACGTCCGGAATCCTGGATTCCAAGGGCACAGAAAATGATGAGAGAAAGGACAGGCTATATTGCAACGACACAATAATTTGCAGTAACAAGAATATCGTGTTATATTCATTACTGGATCCGCAGACCGTTCTTCTTGCCGTCGAACCCAAAGTCAAATTTAAATACTTTTCGGCCGATGACAAACAAACTTTTGCTTAGGCAGTGCTTGCTGAGGCGTATTCTAGGCGGTTCTCAAGATACATGTACCTTGAGGCTTTCATATGCAGGTGGCAATCTAGGCCTGGGATTGACAGGTACAACTTCCCAAAACTTGTTTTTTGGGTTGTGACAGATGCATGTGAGGCGTCGGGCAGAGTTGAGTTTACCCCATGAAGAGTCTAGAAACAGAGAATGCATCCCTCGATAAGATAAAGTTTGCCTGCATACGCCTCATTGGGCGCACCCTGGAGCATTGCCAATCTGACAGCTGTTAGTCTTAGAAGGAAAGTCTCGCGCGGGATAAGTTTTCCCCGATGCGAGTGTGATCGACTACCTGATCTAGAATACCTCTGGGGCAAAAGATATACTTCTGGTATGGATGTGGACATATCAATACATCCAGGGGTTGAGCCCGCAGCTAAACATGAGTTGACACAGACCTACAGCATCTGGTACGCAACAGCGCACGTACACACTTGCAAGTAATTTATATCATAGTATACCATGTGATTGTACACTGGAGAAGACTTGATTTGGAAACTGCGCCGAACTGCGGAGCACAATTAACCCTGTGTGTGACAAATGATCGAACCAATTTTACAGTTGCAGCAAGCACGCAGTACCCTAGCCGAAGGTACAGTGATTGTCACCGGTGCCCCACTCCAGCGTCAAAAGCTTGGTTGCTCATATCATTATGATAGCGAAGAAATGATAGACCACTGAAGAATGGTTGGGGCACATCATCTCGTAGGTTTGCTGAAGTCAAAAGTCTATTCAACCCGGCAAAACGGTAGCCAATTGCGGTGCCATCATGACGGTGGAAGTCCCGCATCCGATGACCACTGGTTATGGAGAAAGATTGCTGCTGCCAAAACGATTGATCAGACATGCTTCACACTACCGCTCAAAAGAACCATATTCCACAAGCCATTATGGTGACTTTTTCGCAGAGGTTAGGCACCCAACTGAGACGGTCTGCTTATCCGCTGGGATTGATTCTATCAATGGTCTTGTATTTCAGACTTTGAAGATATCTCGGCCCAATCCTTTTCACTTGAATAGCATATAACCATACGAAGTTCCCGCTGATCATGGAGCGCGGGTTTATTATCATTCTCCAATGACCATGGTGCAGCCTTGTTCTCCAATCCATACTTCGTGGATTTTGCCTGCATCTACATCGACTCGGCTGCCCACACCATATGTTGTCTTCAAAGCATCTTGCTCTTTGGGGTATGTGATGGTCATCTCGCCTTTGAGGATCAAATGCGTCGTTAGGTTGCGGTGGGAGTGAGGGCTGTAGTGGAAATTCCTATAGCAAAATATCAGCCACAAGTGATTGTAGTAAGGGGTCTGAGAAATGTAATCAAGCTCAACACATACGGTGCATCAGTCCAAGTGAACACGCTTCCGAAGCCCCAAGACTGTACCTCCTTCTCTGCATCTTGCTGTGACTTCATTGTCGTGGTACTGTTGCTCGACGCCTTGTCCGAATCAAAAGTTGCACTTGCAAAAGGGGTGTTGTGCAATATTGTTTCAATTCTCGATTGCCACCAACACTGAGCAGTAAGAACTAGGAGTGATGACGTCGACAAAAAAAGAACGAGAAACTTAAGAGGGACACGAACGCGGAGGCAAAAGAGAGTAAGATATTATTAGAAGTACTAGGGTTTAAGCTCCAACCTGAGTTCGGATTTCTCGGGGAAAGGGTCGGCCCGGCGAGCTCCCTGGACAAATGAGGGGCTGAGGGAGACGGAGACCAGCGTCTGCCATCAGGTCAATCGCTCTACCACCTTGTCGTACCCGCTATGAATCCTCTCAACACGAACCCCTTTTCGGCTTCTTGTCCACGATGGTAGCATGGTAGCATAAGTATTATTACACCCTCCTTTCCTTTGTTGCGTTTGTTGTACTGGTTTCACCATGTCTTGAACCCCAGCCAGCGCTTCTTCCCGCCCCCAAATTCCAGGCGTCAGCATAGCTGAGGTACAGCTGAAAGAGACTCCGCCTTGTTTTCTCCTCAACAACCTCCTTGACTCTCCCCAGTTCCAATGCGACTCTTGACAAGTTACCTCGACTTGTGTCCTTGCGATATGTTCTGCCCTTGAATCACCACTCTGCTATTGTCAAGGTAAGCTACGTTTCTTCTCTGCCATGGCCTGAGTCTGGCAATCATGCACTGCCACGACGAGGTGGATAGTTTTGCAAACACTATGTCACTGGCTGTATTCTGTTCTAAGCTTGTCTGATCTACGATGGATCTTCTGCTGATACGGTGGATCAGGGAGCAAGCACTGACTTTCGCGACAGTTTATATAAGCTAGCTGCCATGGCCTTCCTTACTAGCAAATCGCACAACAAGATCAGCCTGCATACCGCTTTGGTACTGTCGACCATGATATCCCCTTCCCACAACAAACATCTGCGGCCCTTGACGGGGAGAGGCGGAGGCCTTGGAGACTCAGAAACCCCAGCCCATCAAACGTACCTCTGCGATGCGATCCAGGCGCGACTCAAAGAGGTCTTTGAAAAGTTATGTGCACCTAGGTCGACCATCACAAAGGAACAGTTCGGCAGATTTTTATCCGAGATTCAGAATCAAACAATCGAGCTGAACCAGGATGAATACAAATTGGAGGAGTTCCTACAGGTCATCTACTATAATGGTGGATTCCAAGCCATCAGACCAGTGAAAGCAGAGGACAAAGATTTAACAAAACCAATCAGCAACTACTATATCAGTAGCAGCCATAATACGTATCTGTCAGGGAACCAACTGGCTTCGAAGAGCTCCACCGAGGCTTACAAAAACGTATGTATATAACCAGGTGGTTGTCGTTCAATGCTTACTAGATCAAGGTTCTCACTCGCGGATGTCGTTGTATCGAAATCGATGTTCACAATGGCGAGTCCCCAGATTCCGTATCCGACAAGGGTTCCACCTTTTCAACTTCTCCGAAGCCTGAACACAAACGACACCTCTCTGGGAGTACCTTATCGAGTCGAGCGGGCGCAATGCTAGAAAAGATGGAAGAGAAATATATAAAGGCAAAACATGTGCTTGGAGAGAAGACTGGCAAAGATGCTCATATACACGGTGACAGAAGCCCTCCGATGGAATCAACCCTGAGCCTGCCTTTACAAGATCCTATCGATAGACCTCCGTCATCACGATCAATGAGGGTCGGCGAACCTCTGGTATTGCATGGCTGGACATTTACAACACCTGTTGGTTTCAGGGCTGTATGTAGGGCGATCAAAGAGACAGCATTCGTCAACAGTAAACTGCCGATCATTGTTAGCTTGGAGGTGCATGCGGATCTTGAACAACAAGAGATTATGGTCGATATCATGAAAGAAGAATGGAGGGGGTTTTTAGTCGATCAACCTCATCCAGAATGCGACCCAAACCAGAGGCTTCCAAGACTGGAAGAACTAACCGAGAAGATTCTCATAAAGGTAAAGAAAGCCTCCGCTGATTCAACAAGGCCAATTGTTGGAGCTTCTACCTTGGCTCCTAGAGATGTTCGAGATCATGGAGACTCTGGCCAGTCTGGATCGGAGGATGAACGAGCGGCTGGCAAGAAGAAGGTCAAAATTCACCCGTCTCTCAGCAACCTTGGTATATACACCCACAGTGAGCATTTTACAAGCTTCGAGTCACGATCAGCCAAGAAGCCACCTCACGTCTTCTCGATCGGCGAGAAGCAGATACTTGAGCTTCACGAGAAGAAACAATCCGAAATGTTTTCTCACAATCGAGACTATTTCATGCGAGCATACCCGGCAGGCTTTCGTTTTGATTCCTCGAATCTCGATCCGTCAGTTTTCTGGCGGAAAGGAGTTCAGATGGTTGCATTGAATTGGCAGATGTGGGACGAGGGAATGATGTTGAATGAAGGCATGTTTGCAGGAGAGCACGGTTGGGTGTTGAAGCCATCGGGTTACCGCAGTCATGATGCGGCCACCAATCAAGCAGATGCTATCCAGCATAAGACATTGGACTTGAGAGTCACAATTTTCGGCGGTCAGCATGTTCCCCTGCCAGAGCACGAGGATAATGAGAAAGACTTCTACCCCTTTATCAAATGTGAGCTGCACGTCGAAAAGCAGGAAGAACGTACAGGTGAACCCATCGAGGGCGGCGGTCGAGCTAAAGAAGGTGAATACAAACAACGAACAGCATACAAGAATGGCGATCATCCAGATTTTGGCCGTGAAGGTGTCTCGTTAGAATTTATGGGTATACCTAAGGTGGTGGAAGAGTTGAGTTTTATTAGGTATGTTTTACAATTACCTCCGCTTTTCATTTTAAGCATTACTCCTTCGCCGTCTGTCCAACCATTTTCATACACCGCCACCAAGGGCCACGCACCTGAAGGCTTTGTCACAAGCAGAGCTTATGCGTGCGACGGACCACGGATCTGCTCGAGACAATCTTGGATCGAGCGGCCCCTGGCTTCGGCAACGAGCATCGCAGGTTATTTCGTCAAACCGGACGCTGGTGCCCGTTTCCCTTTGCCTATCACTTCTCCTGTCACTTCCAGCTCTTCAGACTTTACCACATATCATGTAACACCACTGTACTTCCATTGCTAACGACACTTATAGATTCAAAATCGAGGACAAAAATTATGTGAATGACACTCTCGCCGCATGGGCATGCATCCGACTCGATCGTCTTCAGCATGGATACCGCTTTGTCAATCTGTTGAATGCAAAGGGTCAACCTACTGAAGGCTTATTACTAGTAAAAATTGAGAAAACCTTGAGATAAAGGAATATTTGTATCCCTGGAAACGAGGATCAGAAGTCCGCACGTGAGAAGACCGGCATCTCCCGGGCGCGGCCGTTAACATCAACGTTGCAGAAGAGTCAGATGATTTGAGATGTAATGTGCCCGCTGCAAGACATACATGCATGCATATTATCGTCATCTTTTCCTGATTATAGCTGCACCCGACTGCTCTTTCAATGGGCAGAGTCTTATTGGGAAAAACAGACGACTGTATACACATCAGTCGTCGCCATCGTTTGCTTTCAAGCATCTCTGATCATATCGGGGCAAGTAGAGTACTCAAAGACGGGGAAGGTGTCGTTCAGCATGTAATAAAGAGGGATGTAGGACAAACGGAGTGCAGTGGAGACAGCAAAGCCTGTATATTTACTTTTAATCAAGGTTTGCTTTGCTTGGAAAAACCAAACAGGGTAAATATAGCTTTTGAAGGTCAAATAATAATAGCCTATTGTATGTACTTGTTAGCTTCGATGGATCGAAAAGGATATTATACATATTAAATATTGTTTAGGCGACAAAGAGAGATGGCCAGATACACAATATTTGTACCTACGATCTATTGACCCATTTACATCATGCGATTATTCAGAGTATCAAGCTGTCGTCTCCTTTCTGTAGACCGGTACAAATAAGACCTTTTCGCGGAAGGAAAAAGGAACAGGTAAGACGATTGACCCTTAAGCTTAATAGGATTATCTATGCATAGATGTTAGTCAAGACGTAATGAATGATTGCTTAACCGTGACTTGTCGGCTTTCCTCTCGTAGGTTACTTAGGCATAAACGATGGTGGGCAAGCCTGTCTTGCAGAGTGTACAGCAGTAAGCACGTAAGCTTATCATACCAGTGCCTGACACCGCTGTATAGGTCCGGATGTCATCAGCCAGACGCAATAGAACACGACATAAAGAGCAAGGAAGAAAAAGAGTACGACGTCGGTCCATAAGCAAGACCCAACCTACCAACCGGACGCTGTCCTATATCTGTTCCAACGCCTCGAACCTTTCGACAACGTAATGGTAATAGGAAGAAGGCAGCCGCAGCTGTGCCTTCTCCTACGCGGCTTCTACAGAATCTGCCCATGGTCTATGTTTAGGCACACAATCGCCGATCCTTTCCCCCTATAGTAGCCGTGGCATATACCTCGGGGGCTTTTGCCATGTGCACGGCTTTCAAACCTGTCGAATACACCCCGTCGTTACCCACACGGATGAGAATTGCGAACCAACTAAATGCCTCAAGAGGCATGTGAAGAGTACCGGAAGGCTTCGCCGGTTTCATTGTCGCAATCCAGTCCAGCATCCGGAGCTTACAGCCGATCCTTGAAGAAACTGAGATCGCTGGACGAGACGGTTTCTAGTTCCGGAACGACCTGCATCCACTAATCCCAATGGCCCAAGGAGGGCGAGAACGGAAAGACCATATCTCACGTCGTCAAGGATGTGAAATCGTGGATACGTGATCCACAAGATCTCATTCGTACCGATCCAAAGGCAAGTAGCAACAAACCAGGTAAGCCACCACTAAAAGCAAAGGCTAGGGGACGGAAACGCTTCTCCTACCCTCTATGTCTGTCCCGCAAACTACGAGCTCTCCCTTCTTATCGGAGCATTTTCACCGAAGATACGTCATGCCTAACGCTTCCCCGGCCGACAGATTAACTATATCAGTCGGCCCACAATCTCGAACGTACTTTCGACTTTTAAAAGAAATGCGTGCTATAATCCACCTCGTATTCCCTTTTCTTTTTGTCCTATCATGGAAGGAAATTTCAAAACAAAAATTAATTCGACGCATTCAAGAGAAGTAAAGGTAAAGTGTAAGTTAAGCCGATGAGTAAGCTCAAACAGAAAACACGCCCAATGTTTACAATCCCTCACCCCTATTGCGCAGCCTAACACTTGGAATCAGCCTTGCAACCATCTTCGGTGCGCATTGCATTGCATCAACTTTGGCTCTCACGCACAAAGTGAAGCTGGAGATCGAAGGCTCTACAACCTACTCAACTGGAACCCTAACCATTGACTCGGTTCAGTCCAGTCTGCCTTGGCTTGCTACCAGATTTCAAAGCCATCTCGCGAGATGGCGAAGAGGATGACCGCTCTGCAAGGCGTGTGTCATCAACTTAGCAGGAGAGAGGGAAGCAGGGGAGAGTAAGTCGCTAGCTGGGCGTAAACGGCAAGTCTCGATCGGTGAAAGCGATCGAAGAGAGCGGCTAGAAGTGCGTTGTGATCCAGTATATCAAATAGAGACTTAGATATACCCTGTATCGCCAGCATGACTCTACTTAACGAGTCAAGGGCATTGAATATTGTGATAGTGCTGCAAATATCAAATGGGCATTCCCTATCTCAGGTGTGACTTCCCGTTTCTCCTGGTCACCTACTGGCTTGCACAGAAGCGTCATCGCACAAGTAAACGCGAGAGGGGGAACAGAAGGGTAGAGGGGTGAGACGGGATGGACAATCCAATAACTGTGGTTTTTCTTGAGCCACACTCATCGAGATTCCAACTCGGTGTTTCTCTTGTTCCTCCTCGTCATTTGTACTGCCATCTTGGCTATTTCAACATGTCAATCAAGGTCCTAGGAGGGATTTCTGCAGAAGTGAACCAAATAAATCCCCAGACCGATGTTGAGGGGTGATGTGGGGAGCATTGGATCGACGTCTCTCCAGATCATAAGAAATCTTGTCGGGTTTTTACAACAGCGATCCAGCTCTATTCCCTTCACCATGTAGAATGTACTATTGATGTAGCTATTGAAGGGATTACTCCCATGCTATCAGTTATCACTTTCCTCCAGTCCTGTCAGAGTTGCACACTGCATTTGTGTGGCTTGCCGGTAAGGATTGCCGTTCGTTCGATGAGGGAGAATACTTGATTGGACCGGGTCCCCGTCCGGGTGGTACTGAGGTAAACCTAGCACAGAAATTAGTGCTTTGGGGCCTGCACATCTAGGACTGCGTCCTCCTGCGGAAGTGGGGGTAACAGTGTTGATCGATTCTCCAAAAGCAGTGCTTGCTTGCTTTTGCACATGGATAAGTAATCTTTTTTTGTCTTGCGTGAAATATTTTGGCGTCCCTCCCTTTCTTACATTCCATAAATTTTAGAACGGCGGCGGTAGCAAGGGCCGAGCCTAGCTGCTTGTAAGAGTGGGCCTTTGACACGAATGCCACTCCGGCAGAGAGGCCCGGAACGGTGTTGGGAGAAATAGACTTTGCTTTTCGCGTGCTCTCGATCGAAATTATGTTTTGAGGCGGCGGGACGACTGTATTGGGTGATGGTACTCGCTGGGGAATTCAGAGATCCTTACACGGTGGATGCTGTGGGATGAAGACTTTGCCGAAGGGAGCAAGAAGGAGTTGCTTCCGTGTTGTGAGACAGCTGTTCGATCACCCGCATTTGCCAACGCATTCAATTGCGCCGCCAACCGGTCCCGAGTATACGGATCGGTCACTACGCGATGATTGCATGTATACCTTGGTGGTGCCGAAGGAAGTTGTCGATACCCTCTAAGGGAGAGTATTTTACATGGGTGCGGTGTTGCCATCAAAAATTAATGCTGATCCATCTGCAAGAAGTCTTGTGAGCTGACTTAGTGATTTTCCCACTCTTCAGAAGTGCAGAAGGCCACGCAAATCGCAATAGACAAACGCCTTTCCAGCGTCCTGCTGTCGAATTGTTGTTTGCACCGCTTGAGACCTTTAATTTGTTTCGGTCGACACAGGTTAGTAGCGGTCAACCTCCTTCCTGGCAGCAGCATGGCGCACGCACTTATGCGGCATCTTCGTGTGTTTCTTCGCTACCTATCGCAGACCTTGACACCGAAGAGCTTGAGGTGCTCATTCTAGTGCGAGATTGAGTTTGATACTCCATTGTTCGCTTGCGATCAGTTAAGGTGGGTCTCACCGGTGCCATGCAAGATGTACGTGTACCATATGGTGCAGGCCGTATACATGTAAGTCGCCCTTACGCCAGGGCATCGAGGATTGTGGATTTTTGATACACCCACGTTGCGCTGCAGTGCAAGGACTACGACACAGACGCAAGGTCCTTGGACAAAAGAAAGGTGTAAATCAGGAGAAAGCTGTGACAATCTGAGATGTGACAAGCTAGATTTAGCGCCGAAGAAAGTCGTTGGAGGAAATGTGGAGATTGGCCGCCAAAAGGAAATAGTGTGGCATGATGCCCGTTTAGCAGCAAAGCAACTTCAACGAACAGCACATACCCATGCTGCCTTACAAATAGGTGAGCATCGGTACTTTGTTCCGCAAGAAGTGTCATACAGCGGTGACATGATATGCCGGCGTCGACACGATTTTGGTATGGTGCATGGCCGGCTTGAGATCGGCACTCGTCCAACAACCAGGAAACCTCAGTCGCGCCTTTGCAGGTGCGCCAAGAGCTCTTGGAAACCGGAGGCCGCTCAACATTGCGGACCATGGCAAGGCTTGATAGTAGAGGCAAAACTGCTCTCGTGGGGGGGAATACCCGGAAAAGCAAGGTGACATGGGCGACCCCAAGCGCTCTTTGCGCGGATTGGAAGCCGCATTCCCCGCTAAGGAAAGGCAAACACAGGATGGTAGGAGCACGGTAGAAGATTTGCAGGCTTGGGCTAGAACACAGCCATCGTTCGTTTATCGCCAGGACAAGTCGATTGGTACGTGGGAACTCGGCTCAACGATCGCACTACCAGTATCTTCAGGCGTAGATCATTAGTGCTAGCGTGCAGGATGCAGCTGTCGGGACCTCTGCGAAGGGACTTCGGGTTCGATGGCAGGCTGTGACCCGAAATCTCTCCATTTCTGTTGGCTACGTGCCGGATGGCTTTTCCATGCAGTTGTTCTGAATCGGAGGCCCCTTGACCCTTCCTTCGTAGAATCTGTCGTGGTGCATAGAGGCATTGGACATCGAGAATTCCCGTTCTGTCCCTTGATTTGCCGCCGGGTCCTTCGCTGGGTGCCTCTAACAGCCATAGACCATGCTGCAATGGTGCTAATCCTTGTGGGACGTGTCCGCGGGTGTTTGCGCCCGAGTCCCGTCCTGGAGTCAAGTCCCACCGCCCATGCATCCAGTACTTTGGCGTATCGACTTTAGATTTCAATGGTTCCACCCGAGTGCTGCTCTACCTTCCGAACTTCCCAACTGCTTAGTCCCGTTTTCTTAGGCAAGCCATCGAATTTCTGATGCAGCTGCCAGGCTCCAGTGCCCCTACTCAATTTTGAAAAATCCAAAATCGGTGCTCTGCTGATAACTAGGAGCAAGGTTCTAAAACTTGCGTATGTCAATATCCTCAGTCTCGCACTTCTGCATCATTCCGTTGAAGATAATCAGCTGAGCGATTTGCTCAACTGAGGAATCTCTCCGTAATCGGGAAAGAAGCTGGGTTCCTGCATGCCCATCGTGTTCTAACATCTTGACAGATACCTTAGGGCCACTTCTCCAGAAGTATAAAGGTACAGTATCCGTCTCCGATACGACTGGTAGTCTCCCCCAAACACATCGACAATCTTCACTGCAAGTTCAAACAAACGACCTTTTACTTCCTCCCAAACAAAGACTTTTTCTCGTCAATCACGAAAATTCCAACAACCATCAAAATGGCTTTTGCTGTCATCCCAAATGTTCATGTCTGCATCGCCTGCCATCATGATGATGAGTCGTTGGAAGCACCGAAGCCTAACATGATCATGCCTTACATCGATGAGGACATTCACCCTGCCTCAGGCATGGCCATGTCGCCGGTAGGTAACTCTGAAGTCCCTGCTCGGGGAAAATACTGACACGAGCAGATGTCGGGGGTCAGATGTCCGAGCTGTCTTGCCAGAGGCCAGGAGGTATGGGTCATTCCTGGAAGAGCTTGTGGATATTGTGGAACTGGATGTTAAGTTTCGCAGTACATATTCCCCACCCATGGCACGGGTTGGATATTGCTGACAGCTCCCAGTCAACCTTGTGCCGCAGTTCTCGCTGGCCATAATCTCCAAGTATTTTGTCTGCGTTATGTGGTCTCAGGGGGTTTGCACCAATTTGCGGCGTTAAACGGAGTACTTTGAAACGCATATGCTTGGAATGGACGGATGAATGCCGGCAACAAAGGCAGAATGACTGATCGAAACTGGGTTAAATTGGCAATGTCGGATGACAACGAGTTCGATGTATTCTGGGACTGGAAAAGCTTTTGAACTTTGCCCACTTGTTTCTTATCTGGATCTAGGTAACAAATCGAGCTGTTTCGTCGCTTACTCGGGATTTTTCTTGCTAATGTGCAATTGACAATCCGTGGTCCTGCCCACCAAATTACATCTGTGCGATAGCAAGTCACGCACTGTAGTAACGAGGAGAGGAAAGCGAAGGCCAAGCGCGTTTGCCAGACTGAAGACGTATTGATAGCTGTGTGAGGTTGTATCCCGTGACGTAGTGGAGAATATGTGCTGTTGTGTGATGCAAGACCTGATCGCGTCTCAGCCGAGATCCTCGATAGCGATGTGGATCTCAAGTCGATTGCCAACATAAAAGGCGAACTGGGCACTGTATTTATAAGAACTTCTTTCCGGGAGCGCGGGTTGAGCTGTCAGCATCCCTTCCAGGATATGTGATACACCAGATTTTGAAGTTGACCTCGTCGTTCAGGATTCTTGGTTACGAGGACATGCACCTAAGCATCTTGGAAGGTGAAATCCAGTAACGGGATTGTTGAGAAATTAGATGGCGGAAATAGAAAACTGGCAGGCACCAGCACATATCAGCTCATGCCATACTTAATGCTGTTCGCACAGGCTTGCCCGTGCATGCTCAAGCCTAAATCCAACCTATCACAGAACACAGTACCTAGTAAGGATGAAGTACTTGTACAGCACTAGATTGACAAGGCCATGGCTTACATTGTACCTGTTGATTGACGGTCACGCAGGAAATCCATGGCGGGAAATGCTCCGGGACTTCCTAAAGCGATGGGGGCGGGACAGCTAGCGAGTTGTGGATGGCCTCTGGGAGATTGAGGAAGATGTCGCAACACGGTCCTTATATAGATAGCGAGAGAGCAGTCATGTATGGATGGCAAGCAGCTTGATGTTGCAAGGTAACACAAGCGGCAAAGGATGCGTCTTATCGCATGGGACTTCTCGCACACCATGGAAAAAGGATGGCATGCCACCATCGGAGTTCTTGAAACCTGGTGTATTGGGGGGTGTGCTATCAGCTCCAACCTTGAATGGCTGAGGAGGACGGCAATGGTCTCGATGATTTGTCGTGGGAGGAAGCAATGCCAGCTTCAGAGATTCTAGACCGCGGAACACCACTTGACAGGGCAAGGTAAGTTCACAGAAATATTGGTCGCGGGGTAGCAGAGCATAGCAGAGGGCAGCACCTACAGGGCCTCGAAATGTCGTCGAATGTGAGCGGCGTGGATGCTGGTGGTCCCAACTCCGATGGTATTCCGAACTCTGTGCCGGCCATGTATCCCAAGTCGCAAAGGCTTGCGACGGGCACTTTGCTTCTGCCTTGACTGTTGCCTGCAGCGTCTGTGAGGCCGGGACCCCATGGATCGTGATGGACTTGATGCTCGGGAGAATTGAAGGACAACCCGCACTGGCGCGGAAGAACTATCAGCGCGTCCGCCCGCTCAATGAGCTGCGTCATGGGGACGGAGGAGCAATCACGAACCCTGCTCAGCAAAAGCCTGGTGCTTGGCTGACTGCAGAAGGGAACTCCATTCACAGGGCAGAGGGGAACCTTGTTGAAGGAGGAGCGTCGCGGAGGCGGTCTTCAAGTCAAGACGTCGATTTCTCGATAGCTGCCCAAGCGAAGGAGCATCGAAAGCAACGACAAGGCAGACGAGACGGGCCGAACCCGCAGAAGAAAGGCCAACTCCCAGATTCACACCGGCCCTGCGGATCTGTGTGCACAGTCGTCCAGCATCTACAATCAAGTCGAAACACGCAAGTCAAGCCACAGCATCAAAACAGATTCAATTACATACGGTAGAGCGTCGAGGCTTCACAGGCTTTGCAATCAACCATCCAATACTATCTCCTCGGCAGTGCTCAATGCATCCCGCTCTTCTATGGCCGCTGGCCGTGTCCCGTATCAAGGCCGCTGCCCGCTCCCACTCCCCAGCCCCGGCCCCCAGCCGTTCTGTCGGTTGATTCTCAGTACTCCACGGGGTCCAGTCCTGAAAGAAAGAGGTTACTTGGGCGTGCAAATACACAGACGGTGGACCCGGTCTTCCAGCCAACCAGCAAGAGTAGGGACGTACCTAAACCTCCAGTTTATATCTTCACACCACTCAATACACCCAAGGATCTCAATCAACGAGAAGTAATTCGCCGCTCCCCGTCGTGGAACTTGCTTTGTCTGCGGATCCTTGATTTGGTTGAGCCAACGCCGGAAGTCATCCATGTCAAAGTCATCAAAGTTATCGTCCGGAAACATTCTGCGAAGCCAGCCGTTATTCTGCAATGCATCAGTGCCTTGCTTGAAAATATTCCATTTCTGAAGCGGAGGTCGAGGTGCGGAATGAGTTGATGAACCACGCATGGCGGGCCAGCCGGCATCTGTGCGGGTAAGGATTCCTAGACCACGTTCGAGTCTCCATCTGCAGAAGAGATCAGTGGAGATCGCGAATTGTATTGCACATCAGGAACTTTACCGGAAGAGGATTTTCTCCTGCTCACACCTTCGTAAGAATTTTCTCCACTCATGCGCCGTCAGTTTCAGCACGCCATGCTCGAGTATGTATTTCAGCATGGTGTTTTCCGGCAGTTGCGAATCAAAGCTATGTATCCCTAACTGCCAATAGTAAGCAACCAAATGTTGCCGTATCTCATTGAAGCGAGGCACATGTGGCGAATCAGGCGATTCAAGTTCTCCTTCAGCATATGGTCTGTCCGCTTGAGAGTGAATGCCAGTGTTTACAGCCTCCAGATCAAAGGCGGCACGCTCTTGCCCAGCTAGGGTGGCTAAATGTTGTATGAGTGCAGCTTGACTGCGACGCTCGTTTTCCAACATTGCAGCTGATACGTCAGCTGCTGACATCTTAGAGACGTCAATAGCAATTGGGTTTGTTGCAAAGGGCGATCCCCACATGATACCATCGTTCGTCAGTACATCCTCCCCTTGAGAATTTCTTCTGAAATACTTTTCTATTCCAATGGATAATGGCCCCATGTAGGTGGCTGCGTGACCGTGTCTGTTTCGATTGAGTAATCTAGATCCGAAAACTGACAACCATTTACGTACCTCTGGATGTAGGCAGTCCAAAATTCTCTTCTATTCATATCCATGAACCACTGTACTGGAACTGGATACAAGCTGCGCTTGTAGTAGCCGTACGGTTTAGTCCTCAAGGTGGGAGCATTTTCATTATATTTGGCCCCCTGATCGGTGAAGGCACAAGGCCAGGAAGCACTATGTGCAACTGTGAGCCAGACTTCTACAAACACTGGGCTAGGATTTTAGTTTTGTCTTACACAAATATGCCACCTGCTGAAAGCCCTGTCGTCTGCATACCATCCTTCAGCATACCAATCTCTTCAACATATGGCACTGGCACACCACCCCACATCTTTTCACATGTCAGCATGTCACTTTTTCAAATTGAGAAATGCGACGAACTGCTTTTTCTAATGAAAATCCCCTACGGAATCCTGTCAGTACCTTTATAAAGCAAAGCTCGGGATCAACCTACAATTCAGGAATAGTTTCCCCTTCAAAAATAGGCTCCTCTGCGTCTTTCTGAAGGATATTCCAAATAGCATGCTTCAAAGATAATTATCAGCATGCTGCAGTAAGATTCCGGGGACACCTAAGAACCGCTTACCGTGATCTCATGCAACAAGGTATTCACAACTCGCAGTCGATCAATCATTCTCTCCGCATCCGTAGGTCTTCCGTCCAATAACGGTGCCAATATCTCTACGGCGAGAGACATCTTTGCCGCGCTCTTGTTATTAAATGTTGCATATTCCGTGAATCCAAACGAAAACCCTTCGGTAGGCAAACACGTATTTGCATCGCAACCACCGCCGACGAGATAGAACCGGATACGATCTGCCACCTCGGCGAAAAGGTTTTGCATGTAGGCCTTCATATGCGGATCATACGTGATCCATCCGGGTTGGGGTGCAAAACTTTTCCAGTCCTTACCATCATTGCGATTCTTCTCTGGAAGTTCCGCGGCGGGGATTGGGGTGTGCGCATACACTCGAAAGAGTGCATCCCACCTGTATTTAAGTAAGATACTAGTTTCCTGTTCCGACTTGTCGCTCACGCACGTGGGATACCAAGTTAAAGAAGAAGATTAACATACCACGGCCAACTATGAGCATTCTCTAGCAATAAGCTCGCAAGCTTCAGACATGGTTCCAACGCCTTCCACACCTTCGGATTGTTAACGTCGAAAAACCCATCGTCATGTTCATCGCCCGTACCGGGGCCATATCTCTCCACACCGATAGGAAACCTCGACTGGTGCGCGAGACCTCTCTCAACCCAATTTTTCTTCTGGAAGATCGGGTGAATCGGTACGGTACTCCACCAAAACTCATCCTGCGCAGTGACCGAGGCGTTCGAGAGGGGAGCAAACGCCTCTATGCGTTCGAGTTCTGACGTTACGAAGCCTTGGAAGCGACGTCGTTGATAGGCCTCCAATTCACGAACGCGATTCTTCTCGGCATTCGTCGCATTGGCTGCTGGGAGGGCAACGGGCGTTAGTCCACTCTTGAAGGGAACGACGCCTCGGATCGCTTTGTGGCGGTCGCCAATTGGGTGAGTGTATTTCTGCGCGAGGAAGGTGAGTTGCCTTTTAGCTGGTGGTCCGGTGCTGAAATTGCTGTTTGGACCTGCGGCACGTTTTGGACTGGCTCCTGATGGTCCTGGGGTCGCCATCTTGAGTACTAACTAACTCCTGGAATGAAATTTTGCACAACGCTGGGGAATCCTTACACCGGTGAGGTTGAGGAGCTCTGGCGTGGGTTTTTGTGTGTACTCTCCTCTTTGTTTCTTTGTGCTTCTTTCCAGTCCCCGGATGCAGATTTTACAGATATGGTAATAAGTCATTAGGGAATGATTGCTCTTTGTTCCCAAATGCGGACGTTGGTCCTTTGTTATATTCATCGCTTTAGTTAAGCGACGGATTGGTATGTACAGCTAGATTGCGATGAAAGCGCATATGGAAACCCGACTTCAAACTAAACCCCTTCAAACATCATCAACCTCCCGGATCTCAAAATCCAAGAGTTGATTGCTAGCCACGCTACTCTCGTCCATCAATTTCATCGCCGTTTCCACACCCGCCGTAGGCACGCGATACTCGAATCTCTTCCCCTTGGCGGGCGTACGTCCATCTGCGAGTGGGTACGGGAATGGTAGGTATTCTGGCATAAGTCCTAATTGTCGGAGGACTGTCGCTTGATCCCATGCGATGTGCTCGTGATAAAGACGGTCGCCCCGGATGTTGACTACGGACATAAAGGGAATTCGCACGTATTTGTGAGTTGGTGGAATTCCGGGGATGCTAGAGAGTTTCGTGTTAGGGAAATCAGATATATGCGGGGTTGGGGGAGGGGGGAGCCGTACAGCCAGTCCACCATCTTGTCATGCGTGAATTCACAGATAAACTCGTCTATCACTCGATCGACGCCAACGGTGCGGCTGACTAGTGCAAGCTTTGTGTCTGCAGGGTTATTGAAGATGAAGTGGTCACGGTAGAACGCTGTGAGGTGCTTCCGTCCCACGCCGCCAGTCAGCTGCAGAGAAGATTAGTAACGATGAAAAGAAGAAGGTAATATTATGTTCTCGGTTGATCGGAACATACCGTAGGTACTATAGATGAATCAGCACAGCATTCACAAGTTGATGGGAGAACTCACTGTGGTTCACATAAGGCTCATCGACCATGGTCCCCATAGTCTTTTCTACATTCCTCTCCCCAAATTCAAAGAGCGTGTGCTCGTCCCAGATAGCTTCAAGGTCGAAGATTGGTCCGCCGAGATGCTGCCTGAGAAATCCGACACTTCTCGTATGAGCAACGCCGGCAGATGCGGCTTCATAATGCTCGTGTCCAGGAAGGAGAAAGTTTGCCGACTTAGTTGACTCATATAGATGTGTGACGGTGGTAGTTCCTGTGGCCGGAGTAACAGCGTGATACATGACTGGGGTTGAGGGGACATCGCCAAGATCCATGAACGTAACCAAAGCTTTTACTCCTGATAAGCCACTCAGGACGGCTTCTCTCTCTGCTGCATCCAGGCCGTTCTCATAAACTGAAAATGGAAAAATTAACGACTATACTTCTAGCGTCAAATGAAAGCCTAAACTCACCAATAACACCAATTGCGGTCTTATCGAATTCCTCACAGGTACCTAAAGCGAGCATGGATTTCTGAATAACCTCATCTGCCTTCCAAACCCCACCATCAGCAGAATCAAGAGTGGGTGGTGGCACACTTTTGTCTCCTGTCTTCACCTCAACAACGCAGAATCCCTCCTCGGCCCATTTCTGAATGGGCTCTGGATCTAAAGTCTTGCTATTGTTTTCCTTCGAGGGAACGTAGGCAGCTGGCAGGAAGATGATTAATGCCGGCCCCGAGCCGCGGCGGCTTAGCGGCGGTTGCAACGTGACATTGGCAGCGAGGCGAATTGGTTTGGCGGATGGGAGAGCGACGGGTGTGGATTCTACGGAGTCTGCCATGATTCAGGATTCTTTTTGAATGCTCCTACCAAGTGGTTTTGGCTTGGTTAACAATATCGCGTTCTTGATTGATGGATATATGGAGAGGTCAGCAGTTAGTCCGTTTTGATATCAGCCGGAACATTGTTCGAGCGCTCCGGCCGGAAGAGTTCCGACATTCTTCTTAGCTGCAGTTCTGAATTCTCCTGGCACGTTCTCGGCAGCTCCGCCCAACCTGCTGCACGTTCAACCGTCAGCGCGGATTACAGTCAGCCGCGAGAGCACGACGGCGTTTTATAGCGGGAAGTGGCAGGGAACTTCCCTCTTTGCTGGAAGAAGGTACGGCGGCTTGGCATTTTGTCCAGCAGTTCCGCGCTTCATGACCGCTACTTTGATGGCTCGATGTACCAGGGTTTAGAGGCAGTTTCGCATGATCTAGACGGCGCTTCGTCGTTGCGTTGTTTGCCTCGATGATCCACTTCTACGACGGTATCCTATCATGCGACCCTTACCACGCCTTTTGTCCACGCCTTTCTGTTATCGGCGCCCTATGGCTGGTCCATTCGTGATATAAGGCCCTCGCCGGAATTGGGCAGATTCGGCAGACCTTCCATATGCTGTACAGGTGGGGTGATGACACAAATCTTTTGATCTCTTCCCCAAACTTTCTTTTACTCCCCGCCCCCTCCAAAAGCTTCAGTACCACTGGGGTAGATCTTCACTTTTTTGTTTTTTGGTCATTACGTGCCGACTTTGGCAGTATTTCGTATCTATAGATTCTTAACAATGCTATCGGAGCCCTACAGATCGTGGGTTCATCCTCCGAAATATGTCGAGGCCGCCGTTTTGATCTCTCTTGGAGGGGCTCTCTTTGGGTATTGTGCCCACCCAAAATACACATGCCATAGCTAACAATCCACTAGGTTCGATACTGGCACCATCGGTCCCATCACGACAATGCCTCAGTTTGCCATCACATTTGGAAACCTCTCGGCAACTGTTCATGGTCTTGTTGTCTCGACTATTCTTATCCCGGCTGCGATATCGTCGTTTTTTGGCGGGCATCTTGCGAATGCTGTTGGTAGACCGAGAGCCACAGCAATTGGAGCGGGTGTGTTTGGATTGGGCGCTGCGATAGAATGTGCAAGTGTGAAACTGGCCATGCTGATCGTTGGACGAGGTGTAAAGGGTGTAGGAGAAGGATTGTTCTTGAGTACGCTTGTGGTGTAAGTAAAAAAAAGCATTATCAACACTGGTACATACTAAGTCTAACCTTGACAGGTACATCACCGAGATTTCTCCACCTCGTTCTCGAGGAACTCTGGCATCGATTCCTCAACTATTAACGACGATTGGTCTCTGCGTTGGATATTTCGTCTGCTATGGTAGCACAAATATCAATTCTTCGTTAGCATGGCGCCTTCCCTACGCGATACAATCAGGAGCTTCTTTTATATTTGTTATCACGACTTTGCTATTTTTACCACAGAGTCCCCGATGGTTAAGTGCAGCTGGTCGCCATAGCGAGGCTCTGGCTTGCTGGGAAAGACTTGGCGTGGAGGCTGCGGAGCGGGAAAAGCTGGAGGAGAGCACGCAAGAGGGGCTACCCGAACAAGTCAAGATGAAGGATATTTTGGCTGTCTTTGGAAGAGATGTGTGGAAAAGGACTGCCCTTGGAGTATTCTTAATGGGCATGCAACAACTGAGTGGGATCGATGGTGTTTTATACGTAAGTTACCTGCCTTCTTTCTAGATGTTGCTAACAAAACCAGTACGCACCGCTTTTGTTTCAGTCAGCAGGCTTGACATCCAGTACGGCTTCGTTTCTTGCCTCTGGTGTGTCTGCTCTGCTCATCATGCTTGTCACGATCCCTGCATTCCTCTACGCCGACAAGTGGGGCCGAAAGACGTCCTGTGTAGTAGGAGGATTACTCATGGGAATTTTCATGGTCATCATTGGCTCGCTATATGCATCTGGGAGTGTTCATTCTACCCACGGCATCGCTCGCTGGGTTGTGGTGGTCATGATTTACTTCTTTGCCATCGCTTTCAGTGCTACATGGGCTGTAGGATTTAGAGTCTATGTCTCCGAGATCCAACCAAGCAAGACACGAGCTGGCGCAACAAGTCTGTCTCTTTCTGCAAACTGGGTATGTCGCCTTCACCTTCTTCATGTCTCATCTAACAACCCCAGATTGTAAATTGGATCGTAGCATTCACAACCCCAATCTTCCTTGCCAAGTCCTCGTATGGCGTTTATTTCCTATTTGGTGCATGTCTTCTCCTTACGGTAGCGGTATGTATTTTTATCATGCCAGAGACTACCGGGAAGACTTTGGAGGACATCGATGCGTCCTTTGGCAAGAAGCTAGGAAAGAAACGTGCTACGGGTGTGGTTATGGAGTTGCGAGATTTGGAGTACACGCCTTGTGATACGCCGGCTAATGAGAAGGAGGATGGAGTGGCTGTTGTGGCTCTGAGTTCGTCGAGCTCGGTTTATTAATACTGAAGTGTGGATATAGAATTGAATTTTACGCGGTAGTTTCGCCCCGACAGGTCGGCTGGAAAAGGGTAGGGGAGGAGGGTTATATGGGAGTAACGATAGACTTGATTTTTGGGAGAATGAAGACTGGGATTTAGATTGCAAAGAGTTAAGGACAAGGGTTCAGACACGCCATCGGAAGTAGGAGTTTTAGATATAGAGATGCAATATTCAGACTAGAAGACGGTTCGATAGAATCTTTATAGACATTAGATTCAAATACTATTTTTCACAGGTGCCTTAGAACTCATTGGCCCTTCGAGTGCAGTACGCTTCTGGAAAGAAGGTTTCGTATAGAAAGTCAATATGAGCTTGCCATCGTATTCCATTAAGATGGGTGAAATAGACAGGAGTAAACTCCAGCCAATGGCCTTGGCATAGAGCTTGATGGCTGGCAGGTGGCTAAGTTATGATCCTGACTTGCCGCAAATTCAGCATCCGCCGCAAGGGCTCTTTGTACCACTTCGCTTTTAGTGAGCTACCCCATGCTATTTGATATCTCAAGCCCGTTTGACGTGTCCATTCTGCTCAGCTCTGAAAAAGGTCAGCAAATCATCTCCAAGTATGGAAGAAGACTATGCGTACAAATTGGAAACAGAACAACAAATCAATATATCCAAATTGAAGCAGTAGCGGCTGTGCTCGATGGTCTCTGACCTCCCACAGAAGATTAGATATGCCCGAGATGAAAAATATATACGATGCACATAAAGTACATATGTTTTGACACGAGTTGGACGTCAGGATTGGCGTTCTGGTTCCTCCGCCAGAAGGGTGGTGACTGGATGACTAGAATTGCTGGATCCCATCTGGATTTCTCCAGCTCCTCTGCCGACATCTTGCACTGACCACCTGAGCTGACGATCTGCCGATCAATCATAAGCATGTTGGACTCGACAAGGCCAGAGACCCCTAATTTTGGCGAGCGGCCCACTTCTAGTGAGATGCGATCGATGCACAACCGCTCCCGCTGACAGGATCCTGGCTTACTCAGCGTAAGAGCAATGGGTATCGCAGACGTGCATGCTCCTACTGCTCCAACATTGATCCCATTCTAGCCAAAAGACTCGGGAAGTAATAAACCATCAGGTTGTTTCGCTTGAAGACTTAGGATTGCCGGTCCTTTGTTGCAGACGTTCTTTACAGCGACGTGAACCCCCCACCCCCCCCCGGGCGCCATTCTCATCCACATTATCACTAGCCAAGGCTCCGATGACCAAGCCCCAATATGCCGAACCGTCGAATATCAAGCCTCCATTTATCTATCTCATTGTAGTCCGCCTGTGGTAAATGACCACCCCTCTAGCAGGATATATAACATAAGAGAACCCCATTCTGATATATACCACAAGGAAGCACGCACCCAAGCTTGACGTACTGTTCCACAGCGCAATGATCGGTTGTGTCAGGCAGGGCGGATGAAACCTTATGCTGTTGTGGTAGTAGTACAAATACTATTGATACATAGCCATGGATCACAGCAGCCGTTGATCATATCACCGCTGCAGGCCATTCCGTATGTTGCGAAAGTGCACACGAAGCATGTCAAGGCGGTATTGTCGCAGGCCGAAGGCCCGCAGCAGTTGGAGTCAACCGTGCATGATTTCGTGGCACAAGTGCTCGAGACCAACGTCGTAGGGGTTGACGTGACTCGGGGCGGCGTTGTAGTTTGTGTTGTGGTCGCGAGAGATGACACAGACTTTGAGGAAGAAAGCGCTGATGACATTGAGGAGCCCGTTGCAGGAGCGATGGTGAAGGTCGGCTGAGGTGACGCTACAGGCGACGAGGTAGTTATTGCAGTGCTAGCGATAGAGGTCGACCGTTGGATGCTAGGTGTGGATGTGGTCAAACTGACTCTGATGATGGCAGCATGAGTTAGAATCAATTTCTTGGAAGGGGAGTAGTGATACTTGCGAGTTTCTAGAAGGCCCATGCTTGCAGAAGTCGCAGTCATCTGCGTAGTAGACAACCAGGAAGACGACAACGACGATGATGGATATGGCGAAACTGATAATGATAGTGTTGCGCCACCTAGGCTTTAACTTTGAGATATTCCTGCACGGAAGGCATATGTATCTCAATGGCCGGCCTTCGCTTTGCCCTCGTTTAGACTCAATTTGTAAGTTATGCGTGGAATTTTCTCCTTGTACAGAGACTTGGGATCCGACTGGAGATACCTGCCTGTCTGTTTGATCTTGTGCTGTGGGCGGTGTTCGCTGAGCCTGTGAAGTCGATGAAGGAATAGATTCATTGGATGGTGTCGGGAATGGCCCGTAAGGCGAACCATTTCCTCCGTTTGGATAAGGAGATGGACTTTGGAAGAAGTAGTAGAATGGCCCGTGGAAGTGGTCTCTAGCATTGCTTATTGAAGATCCTCCATTGGCTTTTATGCTGCCATTGTAGCTGTTTCCGTAGATCGGGGGCTGACCGCTATTGTTTTGACCATGGTGGGATTCTTGTGCAGCCATCCTAATGCGGGCCACACAAATACTGAGAAATGAGGAAAGCAGTCCAATGATGGGTGGACGAAGTTGCGCCGCGTACGAAAGGAAGTGATTTTCTGCAACTCTCTAAGTACTGCGCAAGCAAAGTGGTCGAGTGTTGGTAGAATCTGAGGATGCAGCTGCAGGACTTTACGCATTGGGTCACGCGCAGGAGTCCCACGCCTATCAATCTTCGACAGTCGAGGCAGACATACACACCATGTCACCTGAGTTTGAGATAACTGTACCCTGACCAGATATGGCAGGTTGGCTTGAATGGCTGCCGTTGTCTATGTAAAATGCTTCACGCAGCTTGCAGATACAGCGAGGCACTGCCCAATGCAAGGCAAGGAATACTTTGATAGGCAGCGCGAGGCTGATTTCCAATAAATGGAGGTAAATCAAAAGGAAACAAGATCCCACCAACACCGACAGTCATAAGGGAGCACGCATTGCGCTCCATCTCGGCATCTCCTTTTTCATTTAACTCCCCTGCTGTGTTACCTGAACTGCAGCGTCGATGATATGGACTCCCAATAGCATGCCGTTTTCATACCACACGTAGTCTCTTCTCCGACACCTTAAAGCCTGTAATTAGGTCCAAGTCTGCGACCGTATCATCCACAGTATCAACCAAAGGAACTTGCCGGTTCGACACTTCATTGGTAGGAACTAGTAAGAGGGAGGGGGGCCACGATCAAAACAGGATTTACCCAGCAATGGCAGAAGTTGTAGGAATCCTTGCAAGTGCCGCTCAGCTGAGTGAGTATACCATAAAGCTGGCATCAGCGCTTGCAGAAGCTTTCAAAGTTATAAAGTATGGTCCGAAGACTCTGAACGCACGAAGCCGACAACTTTCTCGACTGCTTGAGACAACGGATGTCATTGAACGAAACGAAAAGCTCCACACGCCTCTGATACATAGCCATCTTCGAGTCATCATTGCGGAAGCTCATTCACTGCGACAGACTCTCGACCGTGTCGTGCTGAGCTGCAATACAGGATCGATTTATACCCGATACTTCCGAGCACTCGGGAGCGGAGAGGACAAGACTTTACTACAAGCCTTTGATAGCTTAGAAAAGGAGAAGGCCTCTCTTATTCTCAGCATCAGCATAGCTTCAGCAGACGCTCTGTTACGACTGGATCGCCCTGCTGAGAGATTTGTGAAGATGGCGTCAAAAGATGTGGCTTATAAACCAGATAATGTGAGACACTTGCCTCCTTAAAGTGGATAGGATGTGAGGAACTCACTGACGTGCTCCGAAAACAGAATAAGCAGACAGAGTCTTCACCCAGAATAGAGCAGGAAGGCGGAGCCATGATAATTAGCACAAACGTTGAGGGTGGAGATGGTGCAGAATCTTCTCGTTCGAAGAAGGAGAAGACGAGTCGACAAGCCTCAGGTAAGCCAGCATAGACTTGAAAAACACCCTCTCGAAGCTAATCAAGATACTGTAAGCACCTGTGGCGAGAACTACCATTGAGCATACCGGTAACGATTATACCAATTTGCGAGTGGTCAACAACTCCGGCATGTTCAACGGAGATGCAGATGGCAATAGCCGAAATCATAAATACAATAACATCGGAGTCTCTTACAACTCCTTTGTTCACAATGGAAATATGGGAAGCGCAGCAACTCCCGGTCGGCATGAACGCACTCATATTGGAAACATGGGAAGCCCAGCAACTCCTGGTCGGCACGAATACGGTGATCTTTTTGCGAGCGATGGCAGTACGATGGTCAATGGCAATGCACCTGTGGAGGGTTTGGATGAGATATCGAACTTCATGAAAGGGCATAGAACGCGGATGGCATTCATCCCTAAGGAAAGTTAAAGTCAGCATTGACCAGCACAAAACTTTCCATGATTTGGTTCAAGGCTTTGATAAGAATGTGGCTCAATTGTTGGGAAGGATGCGTTGAGTTTCTACTTTTCTCTTACATGAATCTTCATCTCTTGAGGGGGTTTCATTCTGGTTTCCCGTTTTGGCACTTCCGGCAGATAGGCTTTTGGCTTGAGTATCTACTGACACTTGAGTTCATCCCGAGCTTAACGGCTGACCGGCCATTTCTCCAACGTGCCTTCACACACAAGGCTACTGTTGCTGACGCATATCACTGCCAGTCCTCATTCTTACGACTGTCAGCATTGTTGCATACAGCATTAGTAACAACAGTTGGGAGTCTATCTGTACACCAGTCCTTCCATTTTGAATCTAATTACTTTTTGCTTTCTCAAACCAGCTCCTGGCGCAAGGATCTTGACTTGATTTACACGGCCTCCCGATGCAATGACACCCAGATGCAGCATTGGCTTTGGCTTTCTATTCTCACATGTCTGAATGGTTTTCAATCCTTGCGACTCGACGAGCACTTTCCTGTTGCATCCCTAGCTTGTGCAGTCGGTCGGCTTCGCTAGCTGCCTCAGATGCCTTGGGATCTTGCTTGAAATCAGCCCAACTATCTGCCCCTGCATGCTTATGTGTGTGCCCTTCCTTGGGTAAATCGATGAGACATGTCACTTCTAGAATATATCGAAGGAATCATGAATAATGCAAAACTAGCAAAGGATAGGCCATCGACTTTCCCGTACCCCTCATCTATTTTAGTTGAAGAAAAGATAGAAAAGTGCAGTATTTTGAATGATCTCGCATGAAGCATTTGTGATAATAATGATTCCACTCGGTTGAGCTTCCTCATTAATAAGTAGGCGCAAAGGTCGCATTGACCTCGGTTGTATTATTAACTGAAGTTGACTAAGTTGGCCCAGTTTAAGTAGGAAATTCAACTGTCACCTTCCGAGCAAGAAATACACGGCACTCAGGAAGCGGCGCCGTCTAGAACCACCAAGCCGTCAGTTTCCAAGTTCCCCGAGACGAGGACCAGATGTCTACTTGAGTCAGGCAAGCGATCTAGTGGCCGAGCTTATGACAGATTAACACGTGAAGTCGAACCTTACCAGCAGAGAGATAAGCGTAAACACGAACATACAAGACAGAGAAAGAATCCCGAATCATATCCTGCTGCTGCCTTAGACTTAATGTCCGAAACTATTACCCACTCTCTAGAGGTGGTACAGTATGTAGGCGTGAACGATTCTAAGCTGCCAATCATGCACCAGATCTTCAACTCGTTCTCTCGCACTCTCTTGCCTCTCGGCAAAGCTAACTTGATCCAACCCGACCCACCCGCACTCAGACCCAATCTTCGCTTAACTTGCCTAACTTAGATACATCAAACCCACACACCGCTCCTTTTCCGTTTCTGTTTTATATATCAAGATAAAATAACGTGCTCCAACAAACATCCTCAACAGCCCTCGTAGCTCAATGGTAGAGCGCGTCACTAGTAATGACGAGGTTGCCGGTTCGATTCCGTCCGAGGGCAGCCACGTGATCAGCTTCCTCAGCTGGTCTTCCCCTTTTGTTTTTGCTTGTTGTATTCAATCGATATAATATTGAAATCTCCATGGACTCAATTGTCTTTTTTTTTTCTCACCTGAACAATACATTGGGAAGGAACATCTGATTGCTTGTCTTCATCCTTTGCCGGTTGTTTTTTTTTTTTTTGCCAGGCAGCCGGTGCTGATATATATATCATTCAAAGGTGATTTTAACTTTGGTCGTGCTTGATTGTTTGTGACTTATGTACCACACATAGATAGCATGCCTTTATTAGCAGACTGAAATCACATCTCTTTTATTTTTTGCTGCTTTTTTTGGTTGAAAGTCAGAAGAGCGCACGGTCCGGAAACTGGGAGGAATGCGATCGGCGTTGCGAGTTTGTCCGTAGCGTAGAAGTAAGTGTGTTATGTCCTGAGGCTTGACGTTCTCCTCCTCCAAGACAGTGAGTGATCATAAGTTAATATCATGAGTCTGCTGGTTGTGTTAAGCATAAAATGAAACTAGGCCTGGGAGGGGAATATCTAACGAAGCCATTCCCTCCTGCCACTACTGACGCTTTGGGGACTAATGAACCCAAAAACTTCGTAATTCTCGCCATCATCTTGTGGAAGAACAGAAAGCCCCTTTGTTCGTTGCGATAGTGCGTTTGGGGATTGCGGTGAAAGTTATATGATAAAGGCATGGTTGTATACATAGTGCTTTATATGGTCGCGGTAAAGACTTTGGTGTTCGACGTACGGAGGGCATGGGCTAGGGCATCCAGAAATAAGTTGTGGGTAGTGTGATGTTTTTCTTGCCTTTTGTCTGTTTCTGTTAGGAAAGATGCATCAGATGGAGAGGGAGAAAGAACAGAGAGGCAGACAGACAATAAGAAGGGTTGGAAGGTCATTTGTAGTTGCAGTCAATAGTCAAATTGCTAGTATTGTGTCAGGTAAAGAGCTCTTCTCCTTCGTTCCATAGCGTTACGCTGCCTGTCCACATATACCCTTCTGGTCCTGTGGGTAGTTTTGAGCCACTTAACGGATCATGAATCTCCACCCTTGCTATACAGTTACGTATTCCCACTATTCGAGCATATCATTTAGATTCACAGATGGTTTTCTCCTCAAGCTTGCTGGGCTTCTTCTTTAAATCGATCCCAGGGAAGACATAATCAATTAAAACTGACCGCAACCAGGCCTTCAACAAAGAACTTCATTTCATTCCTCTACCAAATAACTTCTTGCTGTGCTAGGTGGAATCTATTGCAGAAGCTGCAAGATGCATTCCTTTATAGTGACTAAGCGCGTGGGTATTCATTGTCGCCCAACTCTCAGCATGCTTTAAGACAATGTAAGACTACGTCTTGCTTGGATACAAAAAGCTGCTGTGACGGATTCTGACTGTGGACTCTTTGTTGCCGGCTGTAACTATAATGCTTACACCAAAGGAAACCGTAACCAAAACACAGCGCATACCCAACCTCGATAGTTCCTCATACATCACGTCCACATCTTAGCATAAGAGAGCTACCGAAGTAGGTCTATCGTTTCTCCAAAGGGTAATAAGTTAGCTAGCAATAAAACTACATCAACAGTTGTCTCCAACATAGACAACACACGAAATAGTTCTTGCCCTCAAACTCCATTGGTGCAGATAATTTCTCCACGGAATAGCAGCCACCTGCAATAATGAAGTCACCGAAAAAAACCTCCCTGCCCACACGAAGATTGACGCTGGCGATGTACGATTCATGAAGATGCATAAGGTTTCAGGAACCGCGCAGACACCATGCGGCGACGGCACAATGCTCGATGACTACATGGATCGCGTCAAGAATTTGGAGATAGTTCAAATGAGAGATATGATGGCTCTCTTCAAAGGATTCTATATGCAACAAAAAAACCTCGATCAAGGTATAGCTGAGCGCCAAGAATGATAATATGACTGCGAAACCGGAAAAGCATGTGGTAGAACAGGAGAAGTTCAAAGCACTTGTGGATGACCTGGATCCAGAGAACTAGAAATTGGCTACTAAACTGCGAAACTTGATGGATCTCTGCACTTTGGTATATTTGCAGACAATTTATGGCTTAATCATGCAGATGGGATTGACCCCGCCACAGAGTTTGGCAGGCCAATGCAGCGTTGTCAAGGAGGTTCTTGACCTGAACGGTGACAACAGTCCCGGTCTCGTAACGTTTCCTCGACGGAGGAAGAGGCTAGACTGAGTGTAGTCATCAGTATGGCAGTGGAATTGATGGACGATCTCCATGGTAAGAGCGTGAATGAGGAGGATGTGACATTGTAAGCGATAGGCCTGGGTGAATGGTTCGTTTTTAGTGCTGTGGAGAAGTCGAGGGTATCTTATAGCATTGCGCTGCCATTGTCCTGGAATGCCATCTGGAAAAGGCACACGGAAGAATTACAATAGACTGCAGATCCAATGCACTTGAACATAAACACGAATCCGCCAAGTGGCCCTCGTTTATGCACAATTTTCTAGATGTTGATATTTGTCAGCGCTGCGCGGTCACTAATCGTGTTACTCATCTGAACCCGCGTCTGCAGCAATGGAGGAGGAATTCTGCAGAAAATAGTGAGTACCTTATATGTAGGTGCAAAGTTCATATGTGTGTAAAGTGTGCTGACTTGCCATTGTCGAAAACACCTCCTTACTTGTGAGATCTGCAACTTCGTCGAAAGAACAGCACTGCCATTCCTGGTCTTCAACGAGGGTGACATTGGTATCGAAACATCACAAAAAAGTCATGGCCTCTTTTCCGTCATACACCTCAACCTGGCATAGCTCCACATACGTCACAATCTCACCCACCAGACCAGAACTATCCTTACATGGCAAAAGCGTGGTCATTACTGGAGGAGGGTCCGGCATTGGCGCCGCCATTACAGAGGCATTCGCTCGCGCGGGAGTTGCCAAGCTCGCCATAATTGGCCGACGGTTAGAAGTGCTTGAGGCAGCAGCAGCCAAGATCAAGTCTATCGTCCACCCGGGAACGCAAATCATCATCGCCGTTGCAGATGTTGCAAGTCAAGAGCAAGTCACTGCTGCGTTCGACAAGATCGCACACCAGTTTGACCAAAAACCAGACATCCTCGTTAGCAATGCAGGATACTTCGGCGGACGAGTGCCATTGGACATTGAGAATCTAAAAGGTGTAGATGCGACTCTAAACACTAACATCCGAGGCGCTTTTCTAGTCACCAAAGCCTTCATTTCGATCGCGGCGGACAATGCAACCATCATCAACATCTCCTCTGCGGTTGAACATCTTCCACCATGGCCGGGATTTGCCTTGTACGCCGCTTCCAAAGCAGCGGCCCACAAACTGATGGAAAGCTTCCAGTTAGAGTATCCGTCTCTTCACATCGTCAGCCTGCATCCCGGCCAGGTGATGGAGACAGACATGTCAGCAAAGCTTACGGGCTTGCCAGATCATATTGATGATGGTCAGAGCCCTCCTCATACTTGGCGTAGTGATAACTGACTTTCTCGCAGCTGAGCTCGCTGGGCACTTTTCAGTATGGCTTGCAAGTTCTGAGGCTAGGTTCTTAAAGGGAAAGTATGTCTGGGCCAACTGGGACGCGGACGAGCTTATATCAAAGGCAGCGGAAATCCAAGCCTCCCCAATCTTGACTCTCACACTTGAGGGGTTTTCATCATTCAAGTCCTTGATGTAGCTCGACTGGAGAATGGCATAGTTCGCGTATGGATTTCACAATCTGTGATACTAGCCTTCGCTGAGTTTTCGAAGGGACAAAATAACGCACCGCAATATAAGCCTCGGTGTTTGAAAATGTTGCCACCTGATGCAATGTGATGTGATAAGGCTGTAGACGAGAGTTGAAGAGCAAGCATGAATGCTCAAGGCGGTGAGGATTTCCCGATAACAGCCTTATCCAGATTTCTGACGTCCATCCAACACGACTTCGACGACAAACTGCTTCTACTCGACCCAAGATTCAGGCAAAGATACACCATGTCCTTAGAAAGGGTGCGCAAAGTACCAGCACAGAATAGCACCTTCAGAACATGTCCCCTGATCATGATCATGCTTTGAAGAGATCCCCCAAAGGATGCTGGACCTGCAAACGTGAGCACCTCTTTTGCTACTACTATAGCTTTTGCTGAAGCCGTCCAGGGAGAAAGATTGGCTGCGATAAGCTGTTTCCCCAATGCCAGAACTGCCTTCGAACTCACCGAGAGTGTGAAGGGTATGGGTTGAAGTTACAATGGCCGGAGTCGGGAGATGGGCGTCGGGCAGCAAGTGACAGGATACCAGCAGAGATCGTGAACGCACTGCAGACAAGCCAGAGATTTGGACAAGTCCACTTCCTAAACACTACATATCAAGACATAAATTATGCTCGAGGGTCAGAAGAACGAGGGCATTCAATGCCGCTGCCGGTGTTTCCGATGCGACCACGCAAAAGTCTTTCCTATGGCTTGGAACACAATCTTCGGGAACGTGACGGAATTTTGCTTGGATACTGTACGTGTACATACACGTAGCGATTACAAATCTTCTAACACCATGCAGATCATGCGAACCTGTCTCGAATGATTACCACCGTCGACGACCACCTCAATGGGTTTCGAAGTATTCTTCTACCGAACGCTCTGTCTGAGCAGACGCTATCCTCACAAAGTCTTCGACAGGCGATACTTGCGCTCTCAGCCTTTCATCTTTGGGGCCACGATGCCGCAGTTCCGTATAAACTCAATGCTATAAGACTGCTGTCGAATTCCATTCAGTCAGCCGAAAGCAATGTCGAAGGGCAGTTTTCTACGTGTATGATGCTTTGTGTATGCGACGTCTTTGATTCAGTAGATGGGAGTGTAAGTGAGCTCTACAAATGTTCTATACCGTGTCCGTGCTCTAAATTTTGCTTTCAAAAGGCCGAATATCTATCACGTTACTGTGTCTTTGGATAGCCACTAATCTCAAGAGGTAGTGGTACACACATTTGGCTGCAGCAGAGACTCTGGCTAAGCTTCTTCCAAACCAGGCCGACACCAGTTTTGAACGTTCCTGGTTGGCCTATCACACCGTGCTGGCCAAGTTTAGTCGAAGCCAGCAAGGTTGCAAAACTTCAATCATTCCCAGATTGCCGGGCAATGATGTTGCTAGAACAATTATCATCGGGTCATTGGGGTGCTCTCTTCAAGTCCTGGATTGTATTTCCTGTGCAAACGACCTCTTAGGTCTGATGGACCAGAGCCCAACACACAACCTGCCGGCCCCGTATGCAAAATATCCCCTGACATTGCTCAAGATTCTTGAGCATGTTGTTCAGCGACCGGAAATAGTGGAAGATTCTGATAGTGGTAAGATCGACGCCGAGCGAATTTGTAAAACCGCAGAGCTATATCGCTTAGCAGCTTTGATTCACTTACGTCGCTCTGTACTTCACGTATGCTCCGACTCTGCAGAGTTACAATCACTTGTTGAAAACTCTTTGCAGATCATAGTTGAATTGGGGATTTGCACAAGTCCCTGGCCAATGTTCATCGCGGCGTGTGAAGTTGTCAGTGATGAGCAGAGGGTTAGAGTCCTCGTTGCTTTAGAAAAGATGCAAAAGGAGAGAAGGATTGGCAATGTGGACATCATGACGGAGATTGTTAAGAGGGTGTGGAAAAGGAAAGATCTTGGACCTTGGAGTGGCGATTGGCGTGAACTCATCGAAGAAGGTCAGCCTCTGCCGAGTTTCATTTGAGACGGAACGGTCTGTTCCTAGATGGTCTTTAAGTCAGAACACTTAGCTCTTAGTGCACTTGCAGAAGCTGCAGACCATAGGTGCTGCAGCGTCATTGCGCAAGGCTATTGGAAGGAAGCAAAAGCATAGTGGAGCTGCGCCATATGTGGAAACCCTTCCTAGAGATTGGACCGGTGTAAAAGCCAGCGGCTCGTTTCGAGCCCTTTCAGGGTATTCATAACGCAATTAAATATAGGCCTGAGCCCCATCACAAACCATGATCATATTCAGATTCGTTTCTCAAATGAATTATACAATAGGTTCTCCTTCAACGAGTGGAAGTGCCACCGTGGCTGGGACATCAATCGTACTAAAAGCACTCTCATCCATTGTCCACAAATCATCCACCTCTTCTAACTTTCTCGAGAAGTCCTTGACACCATTTCCGCCCTTGATACCCGGTTCGCCCGAGTATGACAACCATTGCTGTGTGGTCCCCGTATCAGCGTCTGTGCCTTGCACAATTGTTGCGTTCCAGTAGTACATGCTTGAAGCATTCTGCCTTGTCGCTAGATCCTCAACACCCACCGAAGTTCCTGTAAGGTAGGGAAGGGTGTTTATTATCTTTTGGATCAAAGAACGATCAATAAGAGTGTAGACAGAAGAAAGTGTGGCACTGGTCTCCGCAATCACATAAGCGCTGAACAAATTCAGCGGGTATGAATAAGTGCTCTTCTCTGCGGAAAGAGAGCTGGTCCAGCTTCCTGTGCTGCTCATGGCAAGTGATTGGTTGTAGGCCAGTCCTGTCATGTTCTGGATGTTGAGGAAGTCCAGCTCTTGTGTCCAGGCAACTGATCGGGAACCACTTGAGGTGTGGATAGTCGAGCTGATAGAGAGACTGCGGTGAGCGGAGAGGGAGAAGTAAAAGGAAGAATTGGACACAGTGCCGTTACTGGAGGTGGTTGTGACTACTTGTGGGTGGTAGGAAAATGCGGGTGTCGGGAGGTGGCTTTCGATTATCTATCTTCAGTCAGTTTTATTTCAGATAGATTGTCCGTTTGCAACGGGTTGAGCTTGCTTACGCTTCCCGTCGTCTGATTCCCAGCTTCGTCTAGCCAAACAAACACATTCCCAGTAACCCACCAATTCTCACCGACCGTACCGACCTTGCCTTCCACCGAGTTGTCAAACCCTACAACTTTTAAGCCAAATGTATGCGCTGCCCCGTCACAGAGTAGCGGCAGCCACGGCGTGACATCGATCTCAAAGGTCGGCAGATCGTATGCTTCAATACCAGCAATCGGTCTCCAGATTCCGGGATCAACGCCCCCCGTGAAGAGTAGAGGGAACGGCCAGCTTACACCAGCCAGTTTGCCATCAATCAAAAGCTCGACCTCGCGGAATGGCGAGTAGCCATAGAGCCAGCCTGGATTTGACGGGAAGGTATTCACATACTCCGAAGGGACGTTGGTGTACCAAAACTCCTCTGCGCTGTTTCCGGAGGCAAGTAGGGAAACAACGGCAGTTTTCACATTTCGCTTGAGAGTGAGCGATACAGTTCCGTTGTCGTCGGGCAGCGACATGACCGAGGAAATGTTCTGGGATGACGCAAGTGCTGAGATAGGATAGATCTCATCCGCAGGCTCGAAGTTTTCGTATCGGTCATTATAGTATAGTGCCTCAATAGTAACGTTGAAAGCTCCAGTATACACCCCGGAATAAACATTGCTCAAGTCAAAGATTACCTTGTGTTCGCCACGCATCAGGGTATCGAAAACACTCATGTCTTTCTGGTATTCGAAATGGATATCGTAGCCACCAGGCATGGCGGTTGACGTTCGCCAGATTTCGATGTCGTCGAAAAATAGCAACGCCAGTCGATCATATTGGGCTCCAGAGGAAGTTACGGAAAGATTGAAGATGGTGGTCGTGAAGTTGCAATTCTTTGGTGGGCCGTATGTACCTGATCGGGGTTGTAAGTAGTCAATTCGCGTGAACAAGGACTAAGTGCAGAAAGCTTTTCTTGGGGTTCTACATACCAACATATGGGATTCCGTAACTATTCGCAAAGACGTGATTAAACACCGTTTGTTTGCACGCTGGATTCGCGTAACTAGTTCTTGGAGGAACTTGGGCCTGAACGACTTCCAGCACCTCCGAGCTCGCATTCGCCGTTTGTCTCCTGTTATTGGATGTGAAAGCTCTCGTTGTGGATGCGGCAATCGACGTCTCCAACAAGCAAATCCCCACAGTCAAGAACGCCAACGATAGCACCTTCATATTTTATTTGAGAGATCCAACCCGGATCTCGGAAACTTAATGGACAGAGTGGGCAAACTGAGCAGCACGAACTTTTCGCAATTCCACGGCCATGGCCAAGACTTTATATGTCCTCGCACGTAGGGTTATCGTCATTGCCATTCGCAATGTCGAGAAACGTTGCTATCGGAGTGGAGATCTAGATGGCACTATTAACAATTGAGGAAGGTAATCTTAATCGTCCTTGTGCCTGGATCTTTTTCGTGCCATGCGTGGCCGAGAGTGGGATGAATTATACCGCGATGAAAATCCGAGAATCTGGGTATGAAAAGATGAGATGGCTAACCCCGCATTTATGCAATGCAAGCAAGATGTTTGGATCCTTATCAGCGGTATCTATCCATGATTGAAAATTCGGCTGGAAAACTTTGGGGATTTGTAGGGACTTGCCTTTGTGATGAAAAGTCAATGCCAAATGCTAGCCACACAATTGTTTGAATATGATTTCCTCCTCCCGCGTTACTTCAGGTGAAGAGATATTTTTCTCATTTCCCGAATTTTCCAAGGTTTCGTCCGTTGCTCTTTTCCATCGAACGTTGCGATGGCTTGCGACGAGAACTGGACGCAGCTCGCCTAATCGGAATAACATGAGATGATCATCGAGTTGCAATACAGCACCAAACGACTTTAAACACGCGGCAGAGTTACAATTTGTCTGTCTAACGGCTACACTGGTTTCCAGGCGGGTTTTGACTATCGGGTGCTAGCTTCCTCGTCCCAATAATACTCAGTTAACAGGATTTTATATTCATCACTTTTCAACTCTGGAAGTGACCAAGATGTTCTTGAGTTGAAATGGAATCTCTTGGAACAGTAAATTCCTAAGAGTTTACAAACTTTTTCATCTCATTCCATACTAAACTGTTTGCCAAACCACATTGATAACTCAACATGCTCGAGATGCTCGCTCAATCCAAGGCTCTGCAACAGCAAGCTCTCAACCTCCATGTCCTCATAATACAAAGAAGACAGCTTCTCCAGCTTCGTCTACGCCTGTCTATGGTTTATTGAACATAAGAACAGTCCCTCTTGGTACAGACAAGCTTGCCGCTCTAGCCTTCTTGTCCAGCTGCGCTGAATCCTTGCCAAACGCATCCAGCATGTTTCCCTTCGTCCAGCATGGTTGGCAAAAGTTGCCGACTCGTTCCTCCCTACTCGAGAGTTGGCATTTCTCCGTTCCGGGGTATTGACAGTGTTCGGGTCTATGGTAGATGGTGTGGTTGCAGAGCTCGTACCAGGTTGCCTTGCGGATACACATGATGGTCGGTATTATGGGAGATAAGAGTCTATGGGAAATTAAATATGTTGATATTAGTGTTCTAGAGAGAAACTTACTTCTTGGGCGTTCCTTTCAGCGTGTATTGATGCGTCAGTTGTGTAAAGTGAAAAGTTGTGTGTCGAGTTTTAACGTTGCTGCCCGTATAAGGTTGATCAAGTCAACGCTTCAAAAACGCGCAAATAGCCATGTAACAGATGTTAGTGACGGTGAGGAAAATCAGAAAGAGCGGAACGAAGATAGGCGAGCTTCCTGGTCTCACCGTTCAAATATGAATGGCGTCGAAAATCGACGAGAACTGTGCTCGCCGTGTGGAACAATTGTTTTGTCATTTGGAGAGATGCTGGGAGCCTAATCAATCAATGGCCTAATAGTCTACGAGGCAACACTTACGATTACGCGAGATTTAAAGGTGTTCTAATGGTGTCTTTTTCACTTTGTCTGTGGTTTCAGTACAACCAAGTTCCAGAAAATACTTTTTGTCAAAGTTTCACCCAGACAACTTCTTTGTATCCAAATTCTCCTGTATCTTGAGATCCTCCAATAGATCTTATGTATTGGGTACATATGTGTATCCGCCTCTGGCAATCCATCTTGAGTCATCGTTCAGATCTAAAAGACACAAAAATCTCAAGTCACGATGATGATCCTTCGACTTCGTTAGCGAAAATAATCGGAGAAAAAAGTCAACTGACCAGAATCATATCGATTATTCACAGGATATAAAATGCAGACTCTATATTATCGATAACGATCATTCAGACGATGTTTAATTTTGAAGATATATGATTGGTAACGATTATTCAGACAATATCAAATCTAGAAGACCTATAATGGTTAATGATTATTCTGTTTTTGAATCGATATCCCAAATTTATTTCTCCTTCAGAAGCTAGGATCTCACGAAATCCCGTAATCACTACAAATATTTAACCACTTTCTTGGCCACCCATCTTATATGTCGAGTGCCTTGGGATCCCTGACATCTAGTTCGGGTGATCACATATATCATGCCAGATTTTGAACAGCTTTCCCATGATGCTGAAGGATTGGTTAAATACTAGAATGGTTAATCTTCAATCCAAGTCCTCTTTGAATACGAAGAAGACTTTTCATCAAGGCCTCTCGCCTAAGATATCAAAAACAAAAAAAAGATCGCAAATCCGAATGTGTAGCCTCCACTCATCCGATACCATGATGTGGCGGATGCAAACTTTCCACCATTCTTCAATAGTTCGATCACATTCCCTGACCTTTCGGATTGAAAAATATCTGAGATCCAATACAGATTAGACTATATAATCTAAAAACAGCAGAAGTATGTAGTTAATCGGTTCAATAGAAGTACTTTATGCTAGTCATTAATGAGTTGCTCGCGTAAGTATGTAGGAAGGTAGTGCGACTCAGCGTCACTTTTGCCTTTGCAGAGCTTCCCTTAGGAACGTGGAACGAATTCAAGCGGTGAAGAAGCTGAGTGAAAGCAGCTGAGAGTCTTGAGTTGCAAATTTGACGAGGAGATCGCGTACTTGGCCCTGTCGCTTAACTTCAGAGACTCACTGACCCAACCCTACATCGTTTGAACAATTTCTTGTACACAACCTCACAACTATCTCATCTATTCAGGCCCATCATCAATCGCTAAAATAAACACTCATTCCATTGGAGCAAGGCAGTGCAGTATTGCTCCAACACTATAAGAAGAAGAAACAACACACGCTACGTAACGCTTCCTCTCTCCGAATCATGGATAACCTGAACCCATTATTCCGAAAGGTCGCGGACACTACTGTCGATGCAGTCAGACTAAAAGCGCGTCAAGCCGCAGCCTGGGTGCAGCAAAACATGGAACCATATCCAGAAATTAATGAGATGGAGAGACAGTATTACCATGACATGCACTTCAAACACGCGGAAGATTGCGGAGACGACGCGGTAAATCGAGAGCACGAGCTGGATATTACTCATGAACACTATCCGATCCAAGAGCCTGAAGTAGTCTTTCAAGTTGTACCTCGGACCAGGGGTCCTTCGCCAATCACGGGATTTTCTGGTCCTGAGGAACCAGCCAGATGCAGGCAGACCTGGGAGAGCTTTGTCGCCAGAACTCCTTCGCCTGCTCAAGAACCGTCTGATTCCGAAGAAGAGGTGAGAGGTAGACTCAAGACTGTAATGGCGGATTATGCAGTCCCATCTAGAACTACCTCGCCTATTCAAGAAGCTCATGATTCAGAAGAGGAGTTGAAAGTTAGACTCAAGACTATCATGGCAGACTATACGGGAACATCTAGAACTCCCTCGCCTGCCGAGGATGACTTTGATCTACTCAGAGACGCCGAGCACATAGCAGCCATGAACAGACCCAGAGTCGAAATCTCTGAGTCTCAAGCTGAGAAGACAGAGACAGGCTTGAAGGAGGCTATGGAGGATGATGTTTTATCGCCATGGAAGCCGTGGGAAGATACACGAATCTACCAAGGACCACGAGACCAGAGTCCAGAATATCGTAGGACTGACTTTACAGACGAGGAGCTTGCACATAGAGAAAGAGTCAAAGAGAAGATCCTGACTATGCAAGAGAGAGATGCGCGGTTCCGTCGCAGGATTGTTGGCGGCTATGAAAAGACCGGCGAAAATGCTCGGATTGATGCATATACAGGTATCTTTATACCTACTCTGGAAGGTTGGGACGGAATGCATGAGAAGAGGTCTGCCCCTGTTCTTAATTTGCCTCCACTGATTGATTTTGGCAACTATCGGAAATTGACCAAGCATAGAGAGGACTACGAATTTGTCCAGCATGCTGGGCAACCGCTGGGCTCAAAGCCTGCAGAAGGTGAGAATAAGAGTTGATCGACCCAAACCACGACACCCCACCTATAATTTCTAACATGTTTTAACAGGCCGATCACGAGAAGAGACTCCAGTTCCAACATATTCTGAGGTTTCATCACCAGATGATGGCAATGATAGAAGAAAGAAGAAACAATCAAGAACTGCACAGAGTGTTTTCGGCAAGGAAGCGAGCCAGCGCAAATCATCCCGTGAGACACCACAACGTTCAGACACTGGCTTCATTGATGATGATGGAGCAACTGAAAGTGGATCTGGTAAATTCCAGCCTGTCACTGATTGTGGAGTGAAGAAAGAGAGCTCTTTGAACAATACCACCCCGCAGGAACAGTCATGGACCCCGAATAAGGAGTATTGTGGCACATTTATAGAATCCGACAGAACTTCTCAGAGCTCTTTCGCCATCCCCAACAAATCTGTGACCAAGAAGCACCCATCTGATGGGCTCCAGCAACTGATTGACTATAATAAGCTTCTTGCGTGCAATACAGCGGCAGCGGCCGCACCCAGTCAAGGTGCGTGGAAATCCAGTAGGGTGCGGTCAAAAGTTAATCTGATCTCAGGGAAACTTCACGAAGTCCCAGTAGCCACACCTCAGCAGCTTCTTGGTGCAACGAAGCCTGCCAATATCACTCTATTTGAGTGGGTCGGCTCAATGCCCAGTAGCCCAGAGTTGATCAATAGTGAAGCCATAGCAGAGACGGAACTTCCAACAGCACCTTGTATGCGCAGACAAGAACCAGACTTGAAATATTCTATTGACCCCAAGGGGCTAAAAATGTCAAGCAAGACAAGCGAGGGACATATCCATCAAGCAGCCCCAAATTCACCAGGAATGCCTGATCAGAAATCGTCCGGAAACAAGTCATCCCGAGAAAGCGGCCACCGCAGAGCTTCATACCACCCAGCAGAGTTGACTCACGAGACGAAAGAAGAGGGACTCGAGAAGTATGAACCGCAAGAGAAAGACAAGCCGATGACTTGGGCAACCCCTCTTTCACCCGGAATATGGGAGCGAACATCAGCCAGACATCAAGAATTTTGGCGGAATAGCAGTGCCCGAGCAACATCGAGCACAACCACCAAGCAAGGCCGAGAGAAGAAGGAAATAGACTCAAAAGCACGAGCAGTGCCCATTGTTCCCTGCACACCACCCGAAGCACAACCCAAAGCCCGACGATCCCACAAATCACAAGAGCAAGGTAGAGGAAAGAAGGGAAACGATCTGGACGATAGATATATTTGCAAGCCTGCTGCTATCTGTCAACGACGCAACGATCCTGATGACAGTGATTCTGATGCCAGTTTCCACACCGCAAAGTCATCCATTACGCCTCCTTACAGAAGACCGGTATGGCCCGCGTCGTATGCTCAGGCGCAACCCGGGAAGAGTAAGAGAGAGTCTGGGAAACGAGGTTCTATCTGAGAATGATGTATGGCTCGGCAAATTCTCTTGCAGGGATACGGCCGATGTGATGAAGAGGTTCCGTTACAGAGGTATAGCTTTATTCGCCCAGGACACAGAATGAGCTTGTTTGAATACATTTGTATGTGTTATGAGGACTATTAGATCAAGCCTTCTTCCGAGAGCTTTTCGGGCGACCCTTCTTGGACTTCGGGGGTTCTTCTGGGGATTCATCCTCTTCGTCCTCCACGACAACTAGCTCGTCGCTATCTTCACCCAGCTCCTCCTCGGCCGTCTTCTCTGGACTTGGAGCGGGGACTGGCTCATTTTTTTCTTCCGTTTCGATTCTCTTCTTGATTTCTTTCACTGCTTGTAAGCCTTCATCTTCCTCTCCATTCCATCCTCCACATCCGAAGCACCTCCACTTTCCAAGGTCTTGAGGTCGTTTTGTTCCGGGAGGAGCCTGTCCATTGACTAGTTTGCAGTGTTGACAGATTAGTACCATGCGGTTCTTTGGCGACGTCTCATCTTCTCCCATAAGAAGATCTAAAACTCTGTCATACCAATGGCCTTCGACTGCTGTCTCTCCACCATGGGCATATTGAGGAGGTGCAGAGAAGGCATTGGGCGCGAAGCCTGGAGACTCAGGTCGTACTTGCGGAGTTGAAGGAGACGCTTGCGGCATAAATGGAGGTGGGCTTCTTTGAATGGGTTGTGGTGTTGATGGTTGACCCGGTGGACTATTCATCTGCGGGCTATTCATCTGTGGGATATTTGCGGTAGCTGGTGGACCCATGCTGGTTCGGGATGGCTGTCTTTGAACATTGCGCGGGCTCTTCGAGGGCGTATTCTCTTTCTTAGGTTTGGGAGATACCTTCTTTGGTGGAGCAGCGCCATACTTCTCAAGTAACTCCTGTGTAGAATTATACTTCGTGGCAGCTTTCAGTTTCTCAATTGTCTTTGTCCGCTCTGTCTGGTGTTCCTCCAACCTTAAAGTGACACTCTCGACTCTGTAGTTGTAGTACGCAGTAAGGGCAGACCGTACGAGGTAAATTCTGCGAGATTGTCAGCCATGTTCCAAGGTTCGCTCACGGCGTAGCTACTCACACGACAGGGCTACCAGCTATCATGGTATATTCCATGGGAGTCCAGTTCTTCCACCCCACCACCAGGAACAAAATGAGAAACGCAAGAAGGTACACAAAGCTCGTATACAAGGTCCATAGCGCCTTGAACCTGCGGCCTCGTGTGCGAAGCTGGTCAAGCTGTTGCTGAGAGTCTGTAATTTTCACAGCCAAGGCAGACAAGGTCTTTTCAAACGAAGCTGGGGAGTTATCCTCGCCCTAGAGACAAATCAGCAGGCATCGGCGACGAGATCAAACTGTACTAACCTTCCAAGGCCAGAGCGACACCATTGCGACAACGAATCCAGAGGACTATCCTCGCATTCTGGGGATTTGTGCAAGGTGGCAGAAAGGCGAGGCAGGCCACAAGACAAGGCTCGCGTACGTATGAGCTCAAGCTCTTCGTCGTCACTGCTCAAAATGACCGAGCCTAGATGTTTGATACCTGTACCCTGCCAAGTACTACGGATCGCACTGCCCTGACTTACCGCAAGTGTGTCGTTGCGGGTGTCAAGTAGATGTTGACAGACTTGCCCTTTGACTCTTTGATGCTTCACCTTACAACTCTCATTGAAATGGCATTTACCTGCCAGTAGGATCGCATGGTCCATAATATATCCGGAGCTCATCTGCGCGGAGCACAATGTTCCAGGTACCTTCTCCCGCAATAACACAGCCTTGCAGCTGTCTATGGACTGACCACTTTGAAAGCGACTCAAGGGAGCAATAGACTCCCGCATTGCTGAAGAACAGGCACGACAAAAAGCCACTGCCTCCACGACAACTCCATTAGCCAGATCATCGTCGAATGCCGGTAGAAGCTCCACTTCTTCGAGAACAGACTCGCCTAAAAGGCCACGCAAACCACGTATTAAAGACGACGATGGCGCGCCATTAAGAGGACCCGATCCCTCAGAATTCGAGTCCGCTTTTGTCATCGACGACGAATCCGAAGCGCCGACTCGTGTGGGATCACCTGTCAAAATGGACGAAAAGACTGCCTTAGCAGAAGAGGCTGCGGGAGAAGCTGGGAAAGAAAATGGCACGCAAACACCTGCTGAGGAGGCAGCAGCTAAGCCTGCAGAATTGGCACCTGAAGTTCGCGCCAAGTTGCGCAGACTAGAGAAGCTCGAGTCCCGTTATCAAGGTACTTGAGGATTGTATCGACTATATTGGTGTATGCTAAGCTCTATCTAGAACTCCTCAAGTCCTACCGCATTGCACATGGACGCGCAGTTGCTATTGAGCCGTTCGAGAAAGCCCTCAGAGAAAATACGCCTCTTACTACCATCAATGATCCAGACGCTCTAGCCGAATACCTGAACCAACTCAACCTGAAGGGAGATATGGTCATGGATGAGCTGAAGCGAGTCTCAGGCGACCGCGACCAATACAAAAAGAAATTTGAGGAGGCAGAGAAGGAAACTAAGGCCGTCAAGGAACAGCTTACGAGTCTGGAGAATTCTAAAGCTGCTGAAGGCACCGTTGCCGAGAAGACCGAGAGTATAAGCACCGATACTCCTGCAGCTTCTGTCAAATCCCCTGTTGCATCTGTCCTCGGCATATTCTCTCCCAAGCAAAAGCCAGAAGCGACTGCAGATAACAAGGATGTAAGCGAGGAGTTCTTCTCTTATGACGATGAAATACCCCAGTTGCAAGCAGATGTCAAGGCGAAAGCGGCTGAGATTGAAGGCTTGAAGACGAAGGTTTCTTCCCTACAAAAAGATTTAGAAATTGCGCACGAGAGCAGCTCTGGCCTTGTTGGGAATCTGGAGAAAGCTACCATGGAACTTAACGAATCTAAAGATGCTTCTGTAGTTTTGACTAAGCAGTTGACCGAAAAGCTAGAGAAAGTAGCTGCAGAGCTCAAGGAATCCAAGTCTTCGTCAGCAAATGCTACAGCTCAACACGCAAAGGTCCTGGATGCTCAAAAGGAGGAGTTGCGAGTAACCAAGGAGAAATTAGAGAAAACCGAAGCTCAGTTGGCCATCCTGGAGAAAGAACTTGCTTCCCAGAAAGAAGAGCTGAAAGCGAAGTCGAAATCCCATGCAGATGCTGCAAAGGACGCGGAAACCAACCAGAAGAAGCTGGATTCCCAAATTAAGGATCTTGAGTCTGCAAAGGCGGCTGATGCGAAACGGATTGAAGAGCTCAACGCCCAAATTGAAACCCTCAACAAGTCAACTGAAGAAACCACGGTGTCTCCACCCCCTGCAACTCCAACGACAGAGACAGCACCAGCAACAGCAACAACCGGTGGAGGCAAGAAGAAGAATAACAAGAAAAAGAAGAAGGGAGGAGCAAATGCTACTGCTGTTGTGAACGAGTCTAAAGAGGTTCCAGCAACTCCAGACCAGGCAGCAGAATTGACTCCTACTAAGCCAGCATCAAGCGATCTCGAGGAAGAAATTACGAGACTCAAGAGCGAGCTCGCAAGCAAAGATGCAGAGATTGAAAAGTTGCAATCTAAGCGCAAGACTGAGGCAGAGCTTCGAGAAGAGATTGAGAACATGCAAGACAATTTATTGGTCGTCGGCCAAGAACACGTAGAAGCGAAGGAGAAAATCAAGGAGCTGCAGGCAGAGAAGGCAGCACTCCAAGAACGAGTCACATCTTTAGAGTCGGAAATTGCCACTAGCAAGGCAGAAGTAAAGTCCAAGGAAGCCGAGCTCGAGGCTAGCAAAGCTGGAGCCAAGTCCTCTAATAAGCTGGAGACAGATCTCAAAGCATTGACAGCTGAGTATGAAGATCTTAAAGTTAAGTCGGCCACGTTGCAGACAGATTTGGGAGCGGCACAGCAATTGGCCACATCTCGGTACAAGGACTTGACCAATCTACAAGACATCCTTCAAAAGGCTCAACCGGAACTCAAATCTCTTCGTGCAGAGAATGCAACTATGAAGGTTACCAAGGATGAGTTAAACAGCCGGACCGCTGAGCTGAGACGACTAGAAGCTCGAGAAAAGGATCTCAAAGCAGATATAGCTAGCTTTAAGAAGCAGGCTGCTGATAGAGATGGAGAATTGAGAACGCTGAATGAGAAGATTGTTCAGGAGACGAACAGCCGCCTTAAGGCTGAAGATCAAGCTCGTGTGGCGCAGCGCGACATGCGAAAATCAGAAGCCGAGAAGGTTACGCTATCCGCAGCTGGAGAGAAGGCCAGCCGAGAATTGGCAGACGTTCAGGAAGAGGCAGGAAAACTGCGGGTTAAGGTGCGAGACCTCGAAGAACAAGTTTCGAAGTTGACGACCGAATCGAAATCCCTGAGGGAGGAGGTGGACCTGAGAGGCTCGCAGTACAACAACGCCCAAGGGCTATTGGGCTCTATGCGTGACCAGACCGCAGAGATGGCAATGCAGCTGAAAGAAGCCAAAGAGCAATCTGAGAGTCTGGAAGAGGAGCTTGGAGAGGTTCAACGATTACTCAGTGAAAGGACCAGGGAGGGCGAGACAATGCGTCGACTTCTAGCTGACGTTGACGATCGTGCCGACACCAAGGTTCGGGAGATGCGAGAACGCATGGAAGCGGCTATCGAGGAGCGTGACCGTGCGGAAGACGAAGCTAGCACAGATGCACGTCGGCGAGCACGCGAAGTTGACGAGTATAAGACCAAGTTACGAGACGCCGAACGCGATCACAAGCGCACTAGCGATGAGAGAGACGAACTCGTCCATGCACAGAAGGAGTGGAAGAGACGGCGGGACGAGTTGGAGACATCTTCTGATAGGGCTGTCCAAGAAGTGAACGATATGCGCACTGCAATGGGCCAACTAAGGAATGCTTTGGACAGCAGTGAAAAGCAAGCCAGAGATGCTGAAAAGCAGAAGATCGACCTGCGAAGGTTACTGGAAGATGCCAACCAACGATATGAGAAGCTGCAGAAAGACTTCAAAGCGCTCCAAGCCTCGCAAGCCAAGCAGTCTCGCTCATCAAGCACGGATGGATCTAGAGGTGCATCTCCTATACCTGTCGTGAATGGCGCTGGGAAGATGGATTATGTCTATCTCAAGACTGTGTTGCTTCAGTTCTTGGAGCAAAAAGACAAGAAGCGGCAGGCGGACTTGGTGCCTGTGCTTGGGCGGTTATTGTTTTTTGATAAGTAAGTTGCTCTTCATTGCCATGTTGTTTCTTCGGTCCGCTAACGACTTTGCAGAAAGGATGAGCAGAAATGGATTTCGGCAATTAATGCGGTCAAATGATGATAATATTATCACGGTGTGCGAACATGTATGGAATAGGCATAGGAAACTGGGAATCAAGTGTTGCAAATATGTTTACGTCGCCAGTATAGCGTATTTCTGTATCAATAGGTATGGGGAGGAGTAGCAGGCCGAGGGATACTTGGAGACTCTACGTATTTACAATTTATCAAGATTCTTTGCGACGGGAAAATTCGATAGTACTTTGTTTGAGCCCAAGATCAACGCTCTGGGGTTGGAAGAAGAGGTGTGCTCCTTGCTGGCCCCCGATCCTGAGTCTGGGCTGCTCCGCCAACTCCAGGATCAATTTCGTTGCTGATCTGACCGTGGTCTGGACTGTTGTAGTCGACAGGGCGTCGGACGGAGGTCAGCCACATCACATGATTGGCACGTGTTTGGATGAATAAGCTTAAAGGTATACTCCGTAAGTGGCCATCCCGTCCGTCTTTCCTTGGGAGCTTCGGCATGGCTCTGCTCATGGAGCAGCACGGCTTTAGTCGTGGATGGTGAGCAGTGCGGAAGTGTCCCCTGTTCCGCAACAGATCGACCCGCCCTGCAAGCAGCGCACGTGAAGGCGAAGAATGGGAACTCACCGGTACGTGTAGCAAGGTACCACCGGTACAATCATGCTGCGGAGCGCAGAAGGGATTGCCCATGCAACTCCAGCCTGGAAACAAGTTATGACGGAGGTAAGCCGACACCACGAGGCATTTCTCGGGCCACAGAGCCACGAGCTTGGCCGTCGTCCTATTCGATGGCCGCGGCGACCTAGGACTCGAGCGAGGCAATGCTCAGTTCGTTCCCAACAACCCAGGGCCTATGGGAAGCGGTGCTGCGGTAAGGCATCTACGAGCAGTTGGGGCATCGGGCTCTGGAGCCAGGCAAGGTAATTGGAACTGGATCCCGAAGGTGTTGGTGGTACCGGCCCTGCGCTGCGGAGTTGGTTGGCTGGCGACGTTGATGTAGCCGTTCGGTGCTCGAGGTTGGGCTGCATTGATGATCTGAGACAGCGAGGTCATTTCGTGATCATGGCATCCTCGAGCTGGGGCACTCGTTATGCATTCTCGGCCATACCTCGATGCTCACCCTGCGCGCAGCCTTGGGATGTATGTGCTGTGGTGATCTGATCGGATCTGATTTGACTTGATGTGATTTGGCCTCCTTCTGCCGCTCTAACCAAAAGCGAGGCCCACGTTGGCCGAAGCAAGCCCCTCCATCCAGACTCACATCGTCTAGACACTCCCATTGCCCTCTCCATTTCTATCTCCATCATCGCCATCGCCATCCGCCATCCATCGTCCTCGATCTTGCCTCCGCCCCGTCCGCAGCGCGTGCTGGTCAATCCCGTTGCCCTCGTCCGGTGTATCGCATGCTGTCGCATCTGCCACTCGCACAATCCACCCTCGCCGAGCATCACCCCTCGCCATCCTAATCCATGTGTCGTCCCGCAGTATCAGCAACATAAAATTTCAGGGTACAAAGGTCTCTCTCGCCGCACGGATAACCCTCTGGGATTCCGTCATCACACACTTTCTCTTACTGCCACTCCAGCAACGACAACTCTATTCCGCATACCTCCCCTCCTTGCCTCTAACTTGCCGACCTTACTTTGCCTTACCTCATAACCTCGTCGAGGCACATACCTGAACCTACGGCAGGCATGAACGGGCAACACATCAAGAACGCCGCAATCCAGAAGGCTAAGCAGGTCGCCTCGAACGCTTCCGGCAACGGGACCTCGTCGAATGGCAATGCTAACAAGAAGAGGAAGAAGGATCTGAAGCCCATTATCACCAACGACGGCCAACACCAAGATGCTGATGGCGTGAACTCGTAAGTTTGCTTTTTATTTGTCAATCAGCGCGTCTCCTTTCAATGCGCTCAATCGTGGATTCGTCCATCCTGTAACAATTCCCTAACCAATTTCCTGGTTGGTGGGGGGAAATGCCATCTTGCTAATCTTTGATTACATCTGCAGATCAACTGGCGCAACCATGAATCGATCCCCATCTTCAGCCTCATCGCGAGAAGATGCTGCTGAGACGACGGCTGACGAAGAAGACTCTGAGGATTATTGCAAAGGCGGTTATCATCCCGTCACTGTTGGCGAGCAGTTCAAGGACGGCAAATACACCGTTGTGCGCAAGCTGGGCTGGGGTCATTTCTCGACCGTGTGGTTATCCAAAGATAACGTCACTAATAAACATGTGGCGCTCAAGATTGTGCGGTCTGCTGCGCATTACACGGAGACGGCTGTAGATGAGATCAAACTCCTCAACAAGATCGTGGTGGCAAAACCTGACCACCCTGGCCGGAAGCATGTTGTCAGTCTTTTAGATTCGTTCGAGCACAAGGGCCCTAACGGTACGCACGTCTGCATGGTTTTCGAGGTCTTAGGAGAGAACCTGCTTGGTTTAATCAAGCGTTGGAACCACCGCGGTATACCGATCGCGCTCGTCAAGCAAATCACCAAACAAGTCCTCCTGGGTCTGGATTACCTCCATCGCGAATGTGGCATTATTCATACAGATCTAAAGCCGGAAAACGTGTTAATAGAGATCGGAGATGTGGAGCAGATTGTGAAGACGTTTGTGAAGGATGAGAAGAAGGATGAGAAGGAAGATAACAGAAATGGACGAAGACGGCGCAGAACACTCATCGCGGGAAGCCAACCTCTACCCAGTCCTCTGAATGCCAGTTTCAACCAGGCGGATCTTTTGCGATTTCCTGGTAGCACGCCAGGATCTCACGGGAGCCTGAATCAAATGATGCAAGAAGGTAAAGAATCTCCTGTAAAATCTGCGGGTACAAGCCCTGTTTTGGATGGCATCGTAATGAGTGGTGCTATAGGAGGTTCGAATTCCGGATCGAAATCGTCATCGCCGAAGACTGAGAAGGAAGAAGAGGAAAAGCATGGCCAGAGGGAGAAGACAGCGTAAGTTATGGCTGCAATAGCTTCATGGCAGATGCTGACCTTTACCAGGGACATTTTAACTAGAGAGGTTTCCAGTATTTCCTTGGATAAGTCATCACCAGACAAGAAGAATGACGATCATCAATTTGATACTATTTCGGTCAAGATCGCAGATCTGGGAAATGCATGCTGGACAGGTCACCACTTCACAAATGATATCCAGACGAGGCAATACCGTTCCCCAGAAGTTATACTAGGATCCAAATGGGGTGCTAGCACAGATGTTTGGAGTATGGCAGCGATGGTGCGTATATCTGGTCCTTGCAATCACCCTTACCTAATTTGCATCAGGTTTTCGAGCTTATAACAGGAGACTATCTCTTTGATCCTCAATCTGGCACGAAGTATGGCAAAGATGACGATCACATTGCGCAGATCATCGAACTTCTCGGACCTTTCCCCAAATCCCTGTGCCTCTCAGGAAAATGGTCGCAAGAAATCTTCAATCGCAAGGGCGAGCTCCGAAATATCCACCGACTGCGACACTGGGCGCTTCCGGACGTGTTGAAGGAAAAGTACCACTTCAAGGAGGAGGAGGCCAAGAAGGTCGCCGCGTTCCTAGAGCCAATGCTAGAGTTGAATCCCGCACAGCGCGCGAATGCCGGTGGTATGGCTGGTGCGGAGTGGCTACAGGATACGATTGGGATGAAGGGCGTAGAGAAGGTTCTCGGGCTTGAGGTTGGGAGCAAAGGCGAAGGTATTGACGGCTGGGCCATGGAGGTGAAGAAGCGGTGATTTGTATAGCGTTTGATAGAATAGGACATGGCGGGGGCTGGGTCTTGGCTTCACAAGGACTTTGTTCAGGGTTGTTTCCAAGTCACTACATTACGGACAGGTATCTGATAAATGAATGGAATGGAACGGATTGTCTAGATTCGATATGGTTTGGATGTAATCACCACCATACCTATCTGCCTTTTCTGCCCCCACTCCTACATTCCTTCGATGTTGATGCTCCCTTCTTCTTTACATCTTGGATTATGGGGAGACATTGCGTCAGCGTGAGCTGACTTTGGACATCGGTCCCTTGTCTTGGGCCCTGAACTGCACCCAAACGACGTGCATTGTCAATACTCCATATCCAAGCAGCCGCGATGACATAAGACTCGGGCATTAGATAGCCTTTAGGACCCCCCCAGATCCCTTTCTCCTTACTAGCTATACTTATTACTTGCCTGCTCGGGTCTTGTTGTGTTTCTCTCCCTCTTCTCTCTCCCGCTAGCTCCCTTGCCTATTTACTTATCCATGGTCAATATTTTGAACCCCCCCCC